>PVJS01024388.1:0-28753 GCA_004027185.1 Glis glis
CCCCTGGGTTTAATCCACAGTAACACACACACACACACACACACACACACACACACACACACACACAAATTGGAAAGAAATTTATGATATAATTTCTATGTGCTAAGCCTTTTGGTGAGCTCCCCTCAAGGAAGAATAAAAGACAGAACACCTAAGTAAATAAGAACGTCAAACACTTTGACAAAGGTGAGCATAGGCCATTTTGATCCATTTTTTCCCCAACCTCGGCTCTGTTACAAGGAAGGGAAACTGACCCTCTGCAGGCTGGTCAGATGCCACTTTGTTCAGTTCTTGGCATGCCTTTTTGAAAGCGGAGGATAAGATAGATGGTTGCAGAAAAAGAAAATGGCACTGCTGATACTTAGCCAGGGAAAAATGAGGAAGAACCCTTGATACCACTGGGGAGGCGGACTGAGAGAGTACCCTAAAGAAAGAAGTGCGTCCCTTCTCTACTGTTTTGCCAGAATTACTGGATGGAAATAACGAGGAAGCAGCTTTGAGCACATTACGAGAGTGTGTGAGAAGTGATGTATAGTGCCAAGAACGGAATGCGCTATGATTTGAGGCAGGGAGCACTTGACCACTGAAAGCAACATTCAAGTAATTTTTTTCTTTTTTGTTACTGGGGATCAAACCCAGGGGCATTCTACCTCTGAGCATACCCTCAGCACTTTTTATTTTTTGTTTTGAAACAGGGTCTCAGTAAGTTGCTGAGAATCTCACTAAGTTGCTGAGGCTGGTCTCAAACCTGCAATCCTCCTGTCTCAGTTTCCCCAATACTGGGATTACAGGCATGTGCCACTACACCTGGCTTCAAGTAATCTTTTAATAATCACTTATAGTGATTACTAACAAAGTAAGCATTTCCTACCCTAATATTCTGTGAATTGTAGAAAACTTAATTCAATATATTTCTTAATTTAAAAAAAATTAAGAGAGCTGAGTGTGGTGGTGCATACCTGTAAACCCAGTACTTAGAAGGCTAAGACAAGAGGATCACAGGTTCAAGGTCAACCTCAGCAGCTTAGTGAGACACTCAGCAACTTAGCGAGACCTTGCTTCAAAATAAAAAATAAAATAAAATAAAATAGGGCTGGAGGTATAGCTCAGAGACAGAATGCCCCTGGGTTCAATCCCTAGTACCACAAAATGAATGAATTAATTGATTAATTAATTAATTGTATATTTGTTCAAAAAATGAAGCACATAGATGTCATTTTGTTTCTAATCATCAGCCAGCAAGATTCAGACCTAAATTCTAGCCCAATCTCTTACTAGGCAGATGTGTGATTGCATGTAAATATCCCCAACTTGTCTAGATTTAAATATACCCATCTTGTTTTTCTCCTCAAATCTAGGAACTCCTAGTTGTTGAAATGAATAAAAATTGTCAACTTCTGACTTTTGGTTCTGAGTTTTCTGGGGCGAAAATAAAAATGCTTGCCCCCAGAGTTTCACTTTTTAAAATTTTGAGAGAGAGAGGGGTATGTGTAAATGTGTGTTCTCTGTGTATATAGCATCTGGATTTCAGTTTCCATAGTGTGGCACATGGTGTACCATAACATGAAAGTTATTATTGATTCATTATTATAATGGTTCTCTCATCAACCGCAAACATCAATATTGAGAGTCTAGCCCGTGTTCAAGAGCTCTGGGCACAGGAAAGTAGAGATGTGAACTCCAGCTTCAATACTCCAGGTTCAATAAACCCCGCTGGGAGTCCAAGACACCGGGGGTGCAAGAGTGGATTCTATTAGGAATCTGCCTTCACATAACACAAAGTCAGCCACAGAAGATGGGTGTGAGCAAAGGTACATAGCACTGGTGTGAGAAAAAGAAACGAGCAAGGTAGAGTGAAGAGTGAGCCCAGACTGTCTGAATCTGCCTGGGGAGACCGAGGCAAGCCTCGCTAAGAACTGACACTTGAATAGAAATTCATAGATCAGGGAACCAGGAGCCAAGGCTGAAATTCAAACATATGGACAAGTATGACTATACCAATTTCTGCAATATTAGTACTTCCGTACCAATTGGTGACAGTCATTGTCTGTGCCTGGTTCCAGAATTCATCCACCCTGCCCACCCTGGTCTCTCCTGTGCAGCACTAATCATAAAGGCCATTTCTAAGGTTAGCAGGCACAGAAAGATTTCCTAGAGAAGTGGAGGGGGCTTTGGGAGATAATGTCTGTTGTGCTTTTTAGATTCATCCTTCAGCTAACTGTATCATGTAACTTAGTATGTGCTTTGTGAAGGAAGCTCTCTTTAAAACTTTGGTGGTGAATCAATTCAGTGTGCCAGATTCCCATCTGTCTAAGCCAGTAAAATTAAGTATTGATGAAAAACGACTTCAGTTTACATCTGTACAACACAGTGTTCTCAGAACGCGATAGTAGCATCTAAAGACGATATGCTTTCATTTGGAGAGAGCTGCCTTCAGAGATAGCTGGACCCAAGATGTCCATCTTCATTGGTATCAAGTTAATCTAAAATGTGATCAAATCCCAGCCCGAGTCAGTAATAGCTTCTTTACTCCTGGGAGACAGATTTCATTTAACCTTCACAGTAACTCACCTTGATTTTCTTCCCTGTTTATTTCCTTGTTCTTCTATTGTCTTCCATATCATTTGTTAGGAGTAATGAGCTATTGTTTTTACATGGGAAGAAAGGGGCTCTTGGCAGGACACATAGTCAGCACATAGCAAAAAGAGTCACTAAGTTTGCCAGTGCAAGGACGGACTCTGAAACCCCAGGCACAGTGCTGACATAAGTGGAGATCTTCACTGGAGCACTTATGTCCCCTTTCAGAGATACTGCACTTGTTTGTGGTCTCCTCTGTCCCTCCACTCTGCTCAGGGAATTTGGATTTCCCCTGAATTCTGAGCTTTCTACTTGGGGAACATCCCAAGGCTATCCCCCAATTATGAGCTTATCGTTTCCTCATCCATCAACCTTCCATCCCATCACACACACGCCCAGGAATCTATTCCAAATAAAACCTGCATCAGCAACTGGTTGGAAAGGATTCAGGCAACTCATTCTATCAAGAGTACCCATGACTTAGTCTGACAGAGATTTGCATTTTTTAAGAAACAATACTCAAAAGTATGTGATATTCAAGACATACTGGAGAAGCTATTGTGGAAGGGATTTTGCATGTGGAAAGTATTAAGCGATATGTAGTAATCAGAAAGGAAATGTAGAGTGGGCATCTGTTGTGTTAGGTTAAAGAACAGGTGTCATATTTAGTTAGTAGGGTAAAAAAGTGAAGTTAGTAATTTCAGGAGAAACTCTGTCAGACTTTGTGGAGAGAAAGTACACCCACAACAGAGGGGATACAGGCAGAACTGCTGGGTACTGTGCATTTGTTGGAAAGGGAGCCGAGAACACTGTATGAATCTGAGCAAACAGAGCGGAGTGTCCAAGTCAGGAGTGAACCATGTGCGCTCTCCGCTGAGAATGAGAAAACCACAAACGAAAGAAGGAAGCAGCAATGAGGGGTACTGGCACCAACCCAAGGATGAGCTGGGGAACTCACCACCCCACAGCTCTTGACAATTCTCTTCACCGGTTACTTCCATTCTGCTTTTGAATGGATCTCATGTTCTTCTAGCTGTGTAACTCGTGATGCGAAACGGGCTTTCATAGCTATTTCCTTTCGAACTTTGCACATTCAAGTTTGGCTTCTACATAACCATTATCTGAGCACCTTTGTGGTTTTATCATCAAACAGCTGTGTGGGAACTAGAGTGACCTAATCTTTTTGAATCTCATCTAATCTATAGCTGAGAGTTGACTAATGTAATGAAGGAAACTTAGGAATTTTCTAGTACCGAATATATTGTTTGACAGATTCTGCAGTTTAAAAGGAAAAACAATTGAAAAATATTTGAAAACCAAAGACCTAGGACAACCTTGATGTACCCTTAAGTGGTCCAAGTAGTTTTTCTGTTCTGACTGAAGTTGTCCTTGATCACAATGATTTCTGGATCATTGGAGATCTCATTTCTGTAGTAATCATGATTGGACCACATGCCTTGGTATATTGTTGCTATGAAAACATCAAAAGGAGCAAGCACAGGGATGAGGACCAGAAGTACCAGCCAGGGAGAGAAAGAAACTGAGGTCAATATAAGAGTATTGTCTTGACTTTGTAAGTTTGTAGGGGAAAGAAGAGGTTTGAGTTCACACTAACAAGCAATGAGAGTAACTGGTGACCTTTTCGTATAGTGCATCCAGTATGCCAACCATTAAACATCTGACATATGGGATCTCATTTAATTATTACAGCAACTCTATAAAGTAGATGTTACATTTTACAGATAAGGAAACTGAAGCACAGATTAGTTAATTGGTTGACCAAGAATATGCAACTAGTTAGAGATGGGCCTAGGATTTGAAACCAGGAGTTTATGGCTGGATTCAATGGGTATAAGACAACTCTGAGATCATTCACTTCTGAAAATATTGGTAAATATATTATCAGGCTAGAAAATTTTGTCTGGGATGTCCATTCATTCCTTCAAGATTGGAATACTGAGCCTTTAGATTAAAATTCCAAAAGACATCAGAGAAAATCTAGGTTTCTAATTAATCATCTAAGAGTCGGTGCCATGTGGGAAACTAATGAAAAGGGTTCTGGTAAATTCCATTTCCCTTTTTCTGATCCTGTAAGTGCCTTGGCATGACAAGTGCTCACAGCAAAAGCTATTTTAGAAATCAATAATACACTACATTTAGTCATGCTTTTAACCTTAACAAGCACCATCCTTCAGAGGATTCCCTTTGGACAGCGATGGAAACTGAGGCCAGCGGGTTATCGTAAAGTGACTTGTTCAAGCTCCAAAGTAAATGTCAGAAAAATATGAAAACTCCAATTTTCTGACCTCAAGAAGGAATTTCATGTGAGACAACACTCTTCCCTGTACTTCAATCCTTCTCTGTCTCTGTTTTTCATTGTTGTTGTTTGTCTCTATCTGTCTTCTACAAATAATTGTATCTCAGCATCTGTAGAACTCAGGGTCCCCACAGGAGTTGCGGTTAGGAGGACCTTAAAGGACTGTAGAAGACAGAACAAACATGTCCTGTAGATACTTCTAATGCCTCCTATGCAGCTCCTTCCTCAGTCTCAATATTGCTGTCACCATCTTGACTCAGGACTTGGTAAATTCACCTATAAACTGCTGCTGCAGGTTCCCTTGCCTCTGTCCATCCCTCTGCTCAATCTATGCTCCTGCTGCTTGCAATCTTATCTTGGCATTACCATCACAATAGTCTTCATTTAACATCTTTATGGTTTTTATTGCCTTGAGGCTTACTCTAAAAGTATTTGGTGTGTAGGGGACTTGGGGTTCATAGTTAAGGTAAATGCCTGCCTCTATTTCCTTGTATGCCAGACTGTCTTTACAGATAATTTCATACCTGTTAGTTTAATCAGTATTTTGAGAAAGAGTACACATTTTAGGTAAGGGAGTACATGTTCCTATTAAGGATATAAGCTTTGGAATGTAATAGCCCGGGCTTGACTCCATGCTCTGCTCCCACATGATGTAGGGTGGCCTCAATCACATATTTAGCAGTTGACGGGTGATCATCAAAAGGCTGATACTCAGTTGCTCCACTTTGGATCATGTGGCCTCCCATTTTCCAGCTGGATAGCTTGGGTTTATTCACATGGTATTCCTAAGGTCTCAAGTATGCAAGATAGCAACCATGCTTCCATTCTTTGTATCACATTTACTAATGTCCCATGGATCTAAGGAAGTCAGACAGGTGAGCCAAGATTCAAGAGATGATAAAATAGAATGCCTCTTGATGGACAGGGAGGACTCTTGTGTATCAGCCATGCACTCTAAGTTTCAATTGCCTTACATGAAGAATGGCGATATTAATGTTCGTTCCTGAATCATAAGTTTGCAGATGAGGATTAAATGTCATGTGACACATCAAGTACCCAGTATGGTACTTGGCACTTAAAGTGTACTCAACTGATATTTTTCACTGTTTAAGTACAAATAACGAGTCCTAGAGCAGTTAAAATTCAGGGGACAATCTTTGACTTCTCTGGAGTCTAAGTTGCCATTGCATTCCTGCTATACACTTTTAATTAAGATGGCTTCTCTCTCTTTCGCTTTTATTGCAGAACATGGATGCTTAAATCGAAGAGACTTACTTCATTTCTAGTGGAGACCAGTTCAAAACAACCTAAGGAGGAAGAACTTTTACATATGCAGACATTATAATGGACCAAAGTTGGTTGAGAAGATGTTTTTGGATTGTGATGATGAAAAGTACTTCAGAATGCCCTTTGGGTATATGATAGGTCTTGTTATGGGTTAATTATCAGAATAGAATTTCTGTTCAAACTCACCAAGCCTACATTTTCACTTAGGTTAGTTTATCAGACTTGTGAGAGGATACATCTGGCTGTGTTCTAAATGGTATAGAAAATATCAACCAAACTGGTCTTGTGTTAGAATGCAACAAAGACTGCACTGCATTTATTCCTCTCTCTCTCTCTGTTTCCAGACTCTTTGGTGTGCTTTTGCCATCCATCTCATCAGGAGAGGCAAAGTCCATTTCCCAGCTTGGAGTCTTGGAGGCCCCTGTGGCTTGCTTTGACCCGTAGAATGCAATGGAGACAATGTTAGATGAGTTCTGAGCCTACACACTAAGATGCCTTGCACACTCTTACTCTTGGAATAATGCAGCTTCCATGTGAACAAACTTATTTTGCTTGCTGGAGGATATATCATATGGAGGAGAATCAAGGCTTACCAGCCAATGGTCAGCCAGCCTCTGCAAACAGCCTCCCAACTAGGAGGTACATGAGGGAGCCATCTTAAACCAATCACTTTTTAACCAAACCACCTACTCAACACAGGCACATGAGTGAACAGTGCCAAGATCAGCCTAGCCAACCGAGACTGTAAGACCTGCCCCGTCTACTAGGAGTTGGAATGGTTTTGCACAGCAGAATCTCACTGACATAGGACTGATGGTTGTAACTTTCAGTATTCTCTCTAGCAGGCTTCACGCGTAATTTGACACTCATGAGATTCAGATGACCCAATAGTCTAACTCATTATATAGATGGATAACTAAAACGTTTGCCAGGAAGTTCTGCCACCTTTTTGTCACACTCATAGGAGAGGGAGTTTCTGCCCACTGTCCTTTTTGTCATGTGTAATACACCCATGCATTCAATACACAGATACCTTCCTTATGTCATGAAACGTTGCTTTGTGACCAATGTAGCACAAAAGAAATAACATAATTTTCAACCAGACCAAGCTAGCTTTTATTTATATAATTAGTGGTGTGAACTTAATACAAATTATTTAAACTATTAGAGGCTTAGTTTTTCCAACAGCAAAATATGAAAGATAATACTCAGTTTACCAAATTAACCTGCAATTTGGGATCAATAAGTCAAAGCCCACTATCTGTGTGACAGTTTAAAGTTGGTCTCAAATTTTTTTTCTGTCCTCCCATTGGGAAATGTAATCTATGTCTGTCCCCTTGAATATGGGCAAGCTCTATGACTGCTTTCACTAATAGAATATGGTGGGAATGGCATTGTGACAGTGTTTAGATCCAGATATTACAAGACTGACAGCTTCCACTTCCTGTGTGTTGGCTTCCACTTCCTGTGTGTTGGCTTCTGCTTCCTGTTTGTTGGAACTCTCACTTTCAATGCCCTCAGCTACCAAGTTGAGGAATCCAACTACCCTGCTGGAGAGAATAACTGGAGTGATCCAGAAACTGCAAAGAGAAGGAGAGGCTCCAAGCTGAAATCATCCTTTCACACATCTTCACTGATGTGCCAGGCATGGGAGAGGAGCCATCCTGGAACTTCCAAGCCAGCCTAGCTACCTGCTAACAGGAAGAGTGACCCCAGGCGACATCGCATAGAGCCAACAAATCTGCCAGAGAAACCTTACTTGAATTCCTGACTACAAAGTCATTGGGTATAATAAGATGGCTATTGTTTGGACTCACTCAGCTTTGGGGTAGTTTGTTACACAGCCATAGATAAGGAGAATAATTTAGCACAAGGCAGGCCCTCGGGACACAGGGTGACTGAGACTGAGGGGTTTCAATACTCAAATGTGGAAAGTCCCAGGTAAAAGGGGAGGGGTTGGTATTGCTTAGTATGTGCTAGAGATTATCATTTTCATTTTGTACTGACATAAAATTGAACAATTTTGTGGTGATTTCATTTACTTAAACTCCAACAAAGCATTTTTACTAAGTTTTTTGGAATAAGTTTAATTATCAGAGGAATTGATAGATATTGCCCATGTCTTGCCAAAATTATTATATTTTCACGTGTTATTTAGGAGAGATGTTTAGAATATATACAACTATTACCTTAACTTCTTTCTCTAAATACAAAATGAAAATCTATTCATATTGTGAACTAGTTTAAATTGCATTTTTTAACTGCAAAAAAGTGCTGTGTTGAAATTTTTGAAAATCTCCAAAGAACAACAATGTGGAAATATTTTTGATAGAATGTAGACATTTTACATATAATTGCTCTCTAGTCACCACAAAAAGAAAAATTAAAAAGGAATCTCAAATTTGCATTGTGGGTGAGAGCAGAAGATTTGTTTACAACCTGAAATGAGGAAAAAAGTGAAAAAAATTGATGAGTAAAATGATACTTAAGCAAAATTTTAGGGAGGAAAAATGACACCAGTGTGCCCCTCTCTGCATAGCGTCACACAAAGTCTCCATTTCTCTTGAGGCAAAGGAGATGCTCCTAAGTTACATCCCAGTGTCTTTAAGCTGGAAGATGAAAGGCCAAGGCTGCCAGTGGTCTATCCACAAAGCAGCCTCCTGTGGACTGGGTTCACACCGACCAATGGCACGGGGCCAGGAGGCTCCCGTCTCCGTAGTAGAGTTACTAGGTAAAAATATACAAATATTTTGAACACTTTTGACTCCCACTGTCAAATAAATTTCCAGATGAGTTTGTAGCAATATATATTGACATCACCCAAATTTGATGAGTTGCATATAGTATTATCATTCTTTACATCTTTGTCAATGAAGGCAAAAAATATGACTGTTCTTCATGTTTACAATTGCTTTTAAAACAGGAATGGATTTCACTCATTTCTACATTTGAAATTCGTATATTTTTCTTTTGTGATTGCCTGTTTATAACCTATAGTTATTTGCATTTTGAGCATCTTAGTTGTTTTTGTGTTTATTCATATGCTAGTGGGTAAAATTATCCCCAGGTGGCTTTTCCCCCCAATAGTTTTATTTATTTATATTTTGAAACACTGATTGTTTATTTTTCTGGGTGATTGGAGAATTTAGCTGAGTAGTAACTTCCAGAGTGTTAAGAGTTTAGGCCTTGTGGGGTGTGGTGGCGTACACCTGTAATCTCAGTACTTGGGAGGCTGAGACAGAAGGATTACAGGTTCAAAGACAGCCTCAGCAACTTAGGGAGACCCTCAGCAACTTACTAAGATCCTGTTTCAATATGAAAAATAAAATAAGGATGGGGGTGTAACTCAAAGGTAGAACACCCCTGGGTTCAATCCACAGTACCACACATCAAAAAAGAAAAAGAAAAAAAAATCTAGGCCTCAACTCAAATATTCTAGGACTGCCACTCTGTGTTTAAAAAGTAAGTAAGTAAATAAATAAATAAAACTCCCTTGGAATTTCTTTTATCCTACTCAATCCTATTATCTCAAATTGCATGTTTCCCACCTGTATAATTATGAAGACACCACCTTTACCTTTGAAAGTAATTCACACGGGGTCCCTGTCACCAGCTGATTAGAGTCTGTGCTGTGGTTCGACGGATGCTGCTGCCACCCTGGTGCGTTTGCACTAGGCTGGACCACACTCCTTCCCTCTCCTTTGTGGATGCATATTCTACATGCCACAGAAGAGGGCGTGGGACTCCAGATGGAGGAGCCCCTCCTGTGGATGGATTAGTAAGGGGTTTGTGAGCCTTGAGCCTCTGTCTGGCTGTGTCGGGGTGCTGGAGTCACATAAATACCACCCCGTGTTCCCAAGAAAACAGTGGCCCAGCCTGCCCGACCCTTGGGGCCTGGGGAAACTGAACCTGCCAGCGGCTGCTAGAGAATTGCCCGCTTTCCCACCTGAATTCCCCACCCTCAGCTGGTAGGGTTTTAGGGTGGGTATGTATTTCAGTTTGTCAAAAAGAGATCAGTTCCTGTGCTGAAAGGCAAGACCGGGGCAGTATATGACAGAGCCGGGGACAGCAGGAAGGACAATTACCATGTAAGTGGTTCTCACGCTGGGGCTGGCAGTGGGTGCCAGCTCACACATTAACTCCTTTGACGGCACTTTCGCCAGTTTACTCGGTTCTCAAGGGATGGCTTTCTTGATTGTGTGTCTGGCTGCTATTTTGACAGTCGATAGCCCCTTGATGCCAGCTTAGACTGTCTAATAAGAAAGAGGCCAACGTGAAATTGTAAACCCAACTGCTGGACATGGAATGGCGTGGCTCTGGCTCTTTTCTCTCCCTTTTCTCCTGGCTCCTGAATAGTAATAGACTTTTATCAGTGCACTTCTTTCCTCCTCCCAGGCTTTGGGGAGGGGGATCATGCAGTAGCATGGATAGATCCACAGGACACCTTGGAAGTTCCAATGGGAACCAACAGGGGATGCTAAGCCCAAATGTAAGCAGATACAATTTATGGTATTAAGGGGTTTCCAGACAAATGTTATGTTGGGGATATTCTCTGTGTCAGTCCCAGCGATCAGTAATAATAGACTAGACAACAATCAGGCTCTGACATAAACAACATGGCTCTTGGGGAAGGAATTTAGGAGGGGATTTTCTGTTCTGTATAGCGACATCTGTAAGACTCACTGACATCCTCCAAAGCCAGGTATAAATTCTACTTTTTCTTTTTTTCTTTTGATATTACTGGGGATTGAACCAGAGGCATTCTACCTCCGAGCTACACCCTGGCCCTTTTTATTTTTATTCATTTATTCATTTATTTTTTCAATTATTTTGAATCAGGGCCTCACCAAGTTGCTGAAGCTAGCCGCAGACCTGCGATCCTCCTGTCTCAGCCTCCTAAGTACTGAGATTACAGGCATGCCCCACCACATGGGGCTAAATCTTGTCCTTTTCGAGAACAAATCTACACTGAAACCAGTTACATTAACATTATTGTGATCTTTCTACATGCTGCAAATTCTAAGTCCAAGTTATAATTTTAACCTATTGACTCAATTACCATTTTATTTGCCACACTAAACACCATTTTATATTTTATCAATTGAAACAGTTTGGAAGGAATAAGATGTTCAATTTTTTTTCACTGACACGTTAGCCCAAATGAAAGTACAAACATTTTAATATATTTTTACTCATTCCCCTAAAAATGATTTTGCTGTTTCAAAGTCAAATATGGTGATTTCTCCATGTCTGTATTTAGTAAAATAATTTCTTATATGATTTTTAATTTGGTTCTATAGAACTATTATTTTCAAAAGTTAATCCAAATGAATGTAGGTATTTACATACATGATTACTAATATTTCAGGATTCATCATAGTCTTCTATTTCAATTAATAAGTGTAACTTATGCATCATTTTTTATTAGCTCAAAGAACCCAGTGTGTTAATCCATGTTTTTGGTAAACAAAAGCCACAGAAAACTGGAGGTATGGAGATGACGCATTCCAGATTTTAGATGACCCTCTTAATTGATCTTTTTAATTTCACCAACCACGCCCTTTTCAGGAGAGTAAAAGGAATAACCCACAAACTGGAGATTAGGCTGGAGTCATCTGATATTAAAGGGGAAGAACATTTTAAAAATGCATTTGCTGATCATTGCCCCTTGCTTTGCAGAACCTAATACATCCCTCCCTGATAACATCAAAGGAATTAAGGCCCTCTTTATGTAGCAAATGCTTTTCACAGTTCAATAACCATTCCTGTTGCTGCTATAATATTTCACCCACATTTCCCCATGCTCAGAGTAGGCCTCAGAATTAGAAATGTTTCGTTTCTATTCAAAGCACCTTAGTTTTTCCTTGTTACATTTTATTGTCCCTCTCCAAATATTTGCAAGTCCTAATCATTGCATTACTCAGTAAAGTAGAAAAATAGGTTCTCTGCTTTGGAGTTCAGTTTCTGAGACGTGGAGAATAAAATCGCACTGCCCTGGAGTTAGCACCCATTTTCCCCTGTCTGTCTAAAGAGCCAAATGAAGAGGCAGTGAGTAGCTTGACATATGAACCAGAAACAAACAGCAAAAGACAGGAATCAAAAGCCCCAATGTGACTGCAATAGAAACCATTGTTCAAAGCACTTCCTGGGAATTATTTAGGGATTATGGTGTCAAAATTGCTTAATCTGTAGGAAATACCCCATGCCTTCAATTCACATCAGCAAATATGTAGTAAGTGCTTACTCTGTGCCCAGGACTGAGTTGAGCACTTTGGGAGATTAAAAAAAAAGGAAAGGAAATTTTAAGTGTATTGTATGAACAAAAAGTGAGAGTGGTTCCTTTGAAAGAAGTAAAAAGTGGGGAGCATACCTCTGTGTATATATTATTTTCTTCTTATCTTATTAACATTGAAGGTGAATCTTTTCAACTCCTCCCTAGAGGAGTTTTACTGAAGATTAGTTGTTTCAGTTTTTGGTTTAGGGAATAGACACCCTCATGGTTTTGAAATCTAAGAAGGACAAATCTTTAAAAATCAACATTTGTCAGTGGGAGAAAAAAAAACAACAAAAAACGAGAGGAGGCAGGACTTAAAAAGACTTTCAGATCCTTAAAAGGACTGTTATGAAGACATAAGGGGGGAAAAAGAAGAACGGGAAAGTAAACTACATGGGATCTATTTTGTAAGATTTATTTTAGCAACACAGAGGGGGGAAAGACTGAGGGAGTCTCTAGAGTCACTGACATGTAGGGATGGTTTACCCCGTTAGGTTTTACTTTTTAATTCTACAAAATCAAAAGACCCCAATCTAAGTTTTTCATTAAATTACCTAGATAACTCTCAGGTTTCTAGACCCACTCCCTCTGCCTTTTAAGGTAAGATTCAGCCAAGCTTGTTGTTTTAAAAGGTTTGTAATCACAGGAGAACCACATATTCAACTTTGCTCATTTCCTGTGCCAATTAACAGACAGGGGTGGTTGTCTCCCCACTGTTACCACAAGGAATTCCAGGGACTGACCCTTTCAAACTTGACTCCCAGTCCCTGGGAAAGTGGCATCAGCTTTGGAAGGAGGCAGGAAGTTGGAAATCCTGAGGCGGGGCAGTCCCAGAGCCTGAGAACCAGGAGGCCAGGGTAGGCAAAGAGGGCAGAAACCCCCGGAGCGCAGGAAGCTTTATTTTTATTTCTGAATTTTTCTCCATAATGAAACTCTGAGTTTATTCTTGGGAATAAAGCAACAGCAAAAATACCTTGTTTTATTGGGCACTCAAGGAGATTGCTGGGCCTGGTGAGCACTGTATAAATCTGCCAAAATGGTCTAAGTATTTGGATCCCCAGAATTCAGACGGACGGAAAGCAAGCTTCCAAGTTGGCCCAGCAGGCCAAGAGAGATAAAATGATATGCCCACGGTCTTCCCTGAGCCCCAGACCTACGGCTGCTCTGACTTCCTTGGAACACAGAGGGAGGTTGGATAAAGTGAGAAAAGGACCCAGAAGAAAAGGAAAGAAACATCTAGGACAACCAATATTATGCTGAGTAAATTTGGATAGCTGAAATCAAGTCAGGAAAAGCTATTTCAAACCCTCCCTGGAAGGATTACCCCAGTCCTCCTTCTTGACTAGATCTTTGAGGCCTGCCTCAAAGCCATCTTTGACTATTCTAGTATTTCAAAGATCTATTGATAGAGTTGTCCTAGGCAACCAAATGCCACAAAACTTAATGGTTTAAAACAATCACTATTTATGATTTTCCCCAAATCTATGGGTGGTCTTGAGAGTTCTGCTGATTTGGGCCAGACAGTAGGGCTAATGACATGAATAAAATGTCATTTTGTTTTCAATGCAGGCAGGTGAGCTGGTTGCTGCTGGTCCAGGAGGGTCTTTTAGAGGATGGCTCAGCTCTGCTCCCTCCACATGGCTTCTCATCCTCTAGCAGACGAGCCTGGCCTTGTTCAACCATGAAGTACAACCTCTTCATGCCAGGTTCAGAATAGGCACAGCAACACTTCCATGGCTATCTGTTATATGGAATCACAAGACTGAGCAGACTCAGCAGGTGTTGACAGAGACCCTGCCTTTTGAGGGAAGTGAAGTCACATTGCAAATGGTGTGGAGGTTTGAAAGATGGTGATCTATCTAATATATCCAACCTCTGAGAATTTGTTGAGACCGGAAATCCTACGTCAGATTGACCACAAATGCCACTTGCTTTGAGCTCGTAGTAATCATTTGTAGTGATTACTAATAAATGAACTGTATCTCCAAATTAATCACAAATACATGGAGGACTAGAACTTTCTTTGCTCTCGCACCATTTATAAGGTTTAACATTATATTAATAATTTTCTTGGTAATTTTTTTGGTTTGAGTAGTGGTGAAAAAGTTACACCCACAAACCTGGGACATTTTGGTTTCAGAAACATTGTTTATTTATCATGTATTAGAATCACCTTCATTTTACTTACAGCCTGGGTTCTTGGCCTTCAAAATCATGAACTTATGAAGGAAATTTGCTGTATAAAACTCAACAATACATTCCTTTATATTTTTCTTTAAAATTATCTTAACCTCCGTGTGTGTCCCTATTCTGCTGAACTTATGGAATTTATCTACAGCTGCTATTGGGGTTCAGTATCCTCCTATGGGACTACAATGTTGGTAGAAAGTAGAGGAAAGGTCTCTGGGCTCTATTTTGTCACAATTCAGGTCCATGTGGTCCCTTGGTTGACTAGAGCTCAGCTTCTGAGACAGGCATCCAGCCTCCCTTGGGCCTCAGGGATCAGCCCTACCTTTCTGAAGTTTCAGCCCTTGCCAGGGCATGGTCAGAAAGCACAGTGTGAATGTTTCCCCTTCTGTGAGCATAACCCATAGATATCCATATCTCAGCTATAATTTGGATCTGGAATGTTCCCCAAACTCCCATGCATTAAACATTTGGTCTTCTGCTTGACACTATTGGAAAGTGGTGGAACTTTTGGGAGGTGTAAGTTAGGTCACTGGGGGCATGCCCTTGAAGAGAATACTGTGATCCTGGCATTTCCTGTCATCATCTTTTTGTTGTTGTTGTTGTTGGTCCTGGAGATTGAACCCAGGGCCATTCAACCTCTGAGCTACACCTACATCCCTTTTTATTTGTTTTTATTTTGAACCGATCTTGCTAAGTTGCTGAGGCTGACCTTGAACTTGCAATCCTCCTGTCTCAGTCTCCCAAGTACTGGGATTACAGGCATGCAATATCATGCCTGGCCTGTCTTTCTTTGATTCCTGGGTGCCATGAGGAGAACAGGTCTCCTCTACCACACACACATACTTACTGGGAGATACTGTCACCCATAATCTCAAAGCAATAGGGCCAAGAGATCCTCAACTAAAACCTCTGAAATCGTGAGCCAAAATAAATCTTTTCCCTTGCTTAGCTTCAGGTATTTTGTTATAGCAATGCAAAGCTGAATAACGCACCCTATTGGTGAGAAATACATATTTATATATCTCCCTTCTTGTTCTTAAAGTTCTAAATCCCCTGCCTTCATCCCCACCAGGATAGCAAGCTCAAAGGCAGGAAGAACCATGATCTTCTTGTACATTCTGCTTGTAGCCTGCCTGCCAAAAACTCTTGGGACATGCTACTACATAGCTAAGGTATCTGCTAAAAATGTGGCAAGGAGAAACTATAGGAGGAAAAGTATCAACATTTTTATCCCAATTACCCTCTGTGGCTTACATTTTCAAAGAAACATCTTATACTCTTCAAAATGTGCCCTAGATCTATATCTTGTTCACATGTCCCTGACTTCCTCCTCTCATATCTCTGCTAAGAAAGAAGCAGATAAGTTCCAATCATCATGGGCAGCTACCAAAGGGAAGGTCACAGGCAATAATAATATAGGCAGGCTCAAAACAAGATGCTTGAAATATGCCCCAGAGTCATAAGATGAAGTCACAGATACTAAAATGTACTCCCAAACCCAGCTGTTTGTCTAGCTTCAAGTACAAGCCAGCTGTTCAACAGCCTTAGGAAACAAATGCAGGAATAACTAATTAAAGGAAGATGTTTCAAGAATGAACAAGAGGGGGATGGTGCTGTGCTGCATGGATAGTTGGCTTCCATTATAAAATCTTTCTTTCTCTCTATGAACCACAACCATTTTGAGCAACTTCAACCCAAGTGGAATTTCTGCAGCAGTTCAAGAAGTTGTAATGTGTAGTTCTAACTCAGTTGTCTGAGAGTCTGGGAGGCAGACCTGGCTAGGAATGTTAAGCTTCAAGAAGAGCTCATGCACGATTGGGCTATGAATGTCATGCCTCTAGAAGCATGCCTACCAAGGGCCTCCCATCTGCAATGTTCTCACCACTAGGTAAACACTGGGGAACAAAAGCCATCGGGTTGTTGCCCTCAAGAGCTTGCGATCTAGGGAGAAGACAAGTGCTTGAACATTTTGCTTAAGTTATAAGCAAAAAAAAAAAAAACTTTAGTGTGAAGATTTTTTTACCATAAATTAGTGTGAAACCAAGGCCCCTACTGTTAGACTCTCAAATATTGAGCAAGTCCCATCTGATATTCTCTTCTCTAGGATAGTTTGCTTCCCCTTTTAAGACTCACAGAAGCTTGCATTTCCTCCCATGCCTGACTATTTACTTTTCTGTCTATCATTGTTATATCATATTTCCATGATTTTAGAGTGAGGAAACAGGGAAGCTTTACCTCGCTTTTTATTTAATGTATCAGGATATAGTAGTCACTGGAAGAATCCACCATGATAATGTTAGTCTCTTTACTGTTCTCAATGTTTGGGGAAAGGATGTTGGGCCACAAGAATATTATAATGGATTGAAGGAGGATACATAACAATGTCTACAGAGGCCAGGCAGGAAATGAAACTGAATGATATGAGGAGATCAAGAGAATAGGAAATTATAAGCACTGGGTACAAAGGGGGACATATGCCTTACAGAAAGAAATCAGCTGCTAAGTTCTAGCCAATTATTGGCACAGGGATTGGGGTCCTATTATTGCCAGAGCTTGCAAAATTTTCAGGGATCTGCCCTTTATATTATGCTTTCCATTGAGACCTTTGGGTTTGTTGAGGTAATGTGCACACCTTGTTCTACCTGGGTAGACTGTGTACTTTAGGTTGACCCAAGACAATGTGCCTCTGGAAATGGTAGGTTCCTAGGTCCACCTTTATTAGTAAGGGAGGCAGAAAGGGTTAGTCTCACCAGAGGTGAGCTGGGGAAGATGGCCGTACCCTCGGAGCCAGACATCAAGTTGGCTTCTAACTCAGCTTCCCAAGGCAACAGATCTATTCAGAGACTCCTTCTGGTTCAGTTTAATGAAACCGCAGGAAATTTGCACACCAAGCTCACCAGGATGAGACACTAATAGAAAGCAGATTTTTTTTCCTTTGGCTGCCATAGCTGATGTAAGCATCTTCAGGGATCCATTCTCTGTGTCCTCAAGGTTTGGGGGACCATGGCACTGGCCATGTTCCAACACACCACGCATGCTCCAAACCTTTTGTGCTTTTTGTTTGCTATGGGGCATTGTGCCTAAAATGCTCTTTTACTTCCATAATTATGAAGATTTGCTCCTTCACGTTTTTCAGATCCCTGCACACCCTCCTCACAGAGAGCCCCTCTCATCAACTTCTCTCAACAGTGCCCCCCTTACCCTTTTATTCTCCCATTTGGTTTGAGTTTTCATTATGAAACCTCTCGCTACTTTCTATTGGTACTATGCATTTCTTTGTGCATTTTCTCCTTTATAGAATATAAACTCAGTGGGGGCAGCGTTTGTCTTTATATTCACACTGTTGTCTAAATACCCAGAAGAATGTGTGGAACTATGTAGATTCTTAAAATAAATGCCCATTGAGCAAACAAATGGCTTATGGCTTATACACTAAGGTGAAATGTACATTGAGTTAAATAGATCCTGGCTGGATCTCCCCAAGTATCTTTTTTCAGGTACCACATTAGATATTGGAGATGCACACATGCACTTTCTCAATTTGTGTTCCATGGGAAATATTTTATATATGTTTTTCTTCATCTCAAATTTTGTTGTTTTGATTCAACTTCTTTTGGTAAAATGATGCTTTTGGTATATAAAAAGAAAGACTTATAATATTTTTTTCTAAGTTGCTTAGAATGTTCTTGGGCCATGAAAAGGCCTTCATTATATTAATTTGATAGTTTAAGTGTGTATGGATTGAATAACATTTTCTTTCCTATATAAGTAGATCTAAAAGATGAGGCTTTGCAGGCTTTGGTTATTATTGGAAAATAATCACTCTGGGCTTTGGGCTTTGGATCAGCTTCCTATTTGTACAAATTACCAATTTCTAATACTGACATTTCAATTTTTTGCCATTTATTTTACCCTTACACTGGACTGTCTTCAACACAAATTCCAGTTGTTTCTGTTTCTCCCTGATAATTGAGATATCTTTTAAAGCATCTTGACAGAACAAAAAGGAATACTTGTCTCTAGGCTCTTTCTGTAGCTGGAATTTCGAGTTTCAATGTTACTTTAAAAGAGGTAAGCAATGTGAAAAGAAAATCAAGTGTATTTTTCCCTCATTTTATTTCTCATGCAAATATAAATATTTCTGAAAGTCAATGTTGCATTTTAATATATTGCAGGGAGGTGGTGGTAGGAAGAGGGGAGTCAGGGAGAGTTGGAGTTGGGAAAATATTGAATATTGGCTTGTGGCCACTTTGTCAAATGATATTGATCTTTGATTCCAATTGCTAATTATTAAAGGACCAATTTGAGTACATCTTTAAATGATTCTTTGTGTTCATATGAGAAGAATAGAAACTAGAAAATATAAAGAGATAACTACCATTTCATTCCAATAAGTGCTTGGTCCCACTCTGCACTAAAATAATTCTTGTTAATTATGACGAAAGACTTCCTCACTAAGTTCAAAGAATATTTCCTAACCATCATCTTTCTTCTCTTCTCAGTAACATTTGCTGCTGGTGATCCTTCTTTTCTTCTTGGCACATTACTGCTCTATAGCTCCCATGACTCAATGTTCTAGTTTTACTCCTGCCTTCACGAAACCCTTTATCTGCCCTTGGTACTGGTATCTCTTCTTCCATCCATTTGCTGAATGTTGGCTAATCCAAGGGACAGGCCCAGCTTTCTCTTTTTTTATTCCATAATGTTATTGTCAGATATAGAGTGCCCCTGAAGAGCTCATGTATTAATGTTCAGGATTGCTGTGGTTCATTCATGGGATAAATCCAGGTGGTAACTTGGGCCAGTGGTGTGTGGCTGGAGAAGGTGGGCCCCTGGGGGTGTGGCCTTGGGATTGTGCTTGTGTCTTTGAATCCCCGTGCTTGCTTGTCATCTCTCTCTACTTCTGGCCTCCATGATGTGAGGAACAGAGCCCATGTGCTCTCCCTCTCTCCGCTTCCCACCGCCATGCCCTGAGATCCAAAGATGCTGGCCTCATATGGACTGAACTCTGAATCTCCAAAAACTGTGAGCAAATAAATCTTCATTCTTCTAAGTTGTGTGGTCAGGTTGACTGGGATCCAGCTGTGAGAATGCTGACGGAGACACATAATCTCTTCCCAGGGTGTCTTAGCTACTACTGCCCATTAATTCTCCACTATTATGAGCTAAAGTCTATTCTACAACTCATATCCTCAAAGTTTTAGACATCTATCCATACTCATCAACTTCTATTAAATGTCTCAAAGATACTCTAAATCCAACCAGTCGATCCAAAACTAAGTTCACAATCTCATAACCAGATCTTCCCCCCGTCTTTACACCCCAGGTCATGACACTAATATTTATCCCAGCATGCAAATCATCCTTGGTTTCTTTCTGTTTTTTATCCCCTCCCCAAAACAATTCTAATTTTACTTGCTAATAAATCTCATTTTTTTTGTTACTCTTCAAACCTACAACCACTACTCTAACCTAAGCTATCATTTTATTTTCTATTGAAAACTATTAACTCTTCCACATGACTCTAACCACAATCATTTTAGCCCCTCCTTCTTCCCACTTCTCTCCAACCTTCTTCCTCAGAGTTACTTATAGTCTGTCCAATCACCATGAGCTTCATATGCACACATGGCCTCCCATTGTAGTCTGTGTAAATAGAATACATTTATGGCCCATAGAGCCCTTATCTGTCTGATCTCCACCCTCCGCAGGCCTCATAATGTACAGTGAACTTTCTTTTCCTTTATATAAGCCATGCTTATCTTTTTTTTTCTGTTTCTTTATGCTCCTTCCCAGGGTCTTCCACCTGGTATGTATTCCACACTTCCAGGGTTTTCCCTCTTTACCTATTTGACTCCTGTCTCTCAGATCAGCTCAATAGCTAATTTCTCAGTTAAATATTCCTTTCTTTCCTGACACAAAGCACCTCTCTTTTAGTCACTTAACTCAAATAGTATATTTATGAGTGATATTATTTATTATTTTTGTATATTTTATGGTTTGTTAATCATATATCAATCTCTATGCTCTTCATGGTTTACTACATAACAGGCATATCATAAATATTTGTTGAGTGAAGGAATAAAAGGATTTACAAAGTTGTATTTATGGAGGAACTCTTGTCAAAGGTCAGATTTGGTATGTACCTTTGGGTCCTGAAATTAAAATAAAAAATAGAAGCAATGGCTTTAGCCAGGAGTTGGTGCCTCTGATCTCCACACTTAAAGATGCTCTGAAGCTTCAATCAGTAGACTTGAGATAATAAATGAATGGACTATCAGAAGACATGGGAACTGAAGGGGGACATTCTCTTTTCATCCTAGAACAAATAATCATTTGTTTGCCTGGTAGGCTAAAACATAATTCTCTATAAAAGTTTCTGTTTCCTTGATAGCAGTAATTATAGATTGAATGCAGGAAACATACATGTTGGTGATATGAATGGAAAAAAGAAAGGATAGAGTAAAAGGAAGGAAACTGAATGCAAAAAGGAAATTGGTTCCAGATAGCAAAAAACTGGAAGCCAAAAAAAAGTATTTTACAAAGAGAAATGTGGAAAAGAGCTTCTACAAAATCTTAGTAACTTATGTACAAACTCCCTATGAGCACATGTGCATATGGGCACCATGATTCTGGATGTCAAATCATCTCTCTGCTGTTTCTATAAAACCATCTCACAGTTCCCAAATTGTTGGCATCCAGATGCACTCTCCCAGAGTATTTCTTACACTGAGAAATGATACAAGAAATCTGTGGTTTACCATGTGTACCAACTTATGCCTTAAAGTTTATGTCATTGTGTACATACTCTAGTTTTAGATAAATAAGAGCCCTGATATTTTTATTCAGAACAAATTGAAAGGAATCTAATGTGTTAAATAGGAGCATGTCAGGACACAGAAGACATTGCTTTAAATAAGTGATATAGTGAGGCCCTGTGCTAGGGCTAAATTAAGGATGAAAGCTTTCTCTACATTAGGACCATACGCCATGAAGGTTTGTCACAGGGGTATTGCAGGACGCGGACTCATCCAAGCTCTAGGACTGACTTTATGCATGCCCCTTCACTTGGCTTTTTTGCTTCTTACTTACTTGGTCATGAAATGAGAGACAATAGCTGAAATAATTAGAACCATGCAACCTTGAGATCATACATTCTTTGCTGGTAACCCCAATTTATTTCTAGATCGTTTGTATTTAACTTGTATAATAATTCTAAAACATTTTTAGGTGCTAATGTTTAAAAATTAAGGCATTTTCCATAAAATTCTAGCTCCTCAGTCTCTCCTGAAGAATTGTCCTAATGAGAAGGATTGTCTAGGCCTGTGTTGTGCATCTTGCTAGCTATGTATCTCCAAAATACCTTCATTCCCACCATACCTTACTCCCTTCATTGATTCATCTTTCCTGCCAAAACTTATCACAGAAGATATAGAGATATTTATGACTTTTTTTCCTTAAATAATAAATAGCCCAAAGGTTTGGAGTGTGACCTCCTTATGGTTATTGTGGCCTTCTTAGCATCCCGTCACAGCTGAAGTTCCCATTCCCTATTGTTCCATCAGGTGGTTGTTAACCTCCATGTTCTAAATAGGTGTGAGCAGCAAACAATTCTCTTGTCTTACCCATTTCTGAACTTAGAAAATAAAGTCAAGGGTCAATATCCAAGACAATAACCACTTTCTGAAAAGTAAGTCATGGGCTTGCTCACTGGCCTAGAACACAAACTATCTCTCACTGAGAATTCTGAAAATCTCTTGCCTTTATGTGCAATAAAGATTATAGGCACATTAGAGTGCAGAATGACATGTATCTCAGGTTTCACCTTAAGAATTTATCTAGCAGCAATGAGCAGTATAATTATGAATTATATTTTTAGTTTTGTCTTTTCCAGACTTTACTCTCCCATTCTTTGATAGATTATACAGGTTTATTGTATAAATGTCACACGAAATATACTCAAAAGATATTTAGACTCCTCTTTGGAATTAAGTAAAAGAAGCATTGTTTATGAGAATGTGGTAACTGGGCCTAAGGTCATGGACATTTATTCTCTTTTAGTTGCAGCCAAAATCAGGTTTGGGGGTTTCTGATGAGCTCTTTTTGGTGGTGGTTGTTATTAGAGAAAAAAAATGGATCTTTCTGCTGCATGCTTAGAAAACCAGACCTTATCACCACTTGATTGTTCATTTGCTAGCACAGCTTGTTTCATTTATTAAAGGAAAGTCAAGGTTGAAACTGGAACCCCGTAATGCATGTCCGTGGCTTTCTGTGTTTGTGGATAATAAACAGCCTTCAGTGTTCAGTGTTGACTTTCTGGGTTATAACTTGGCATCATTTTGATCTTTCTTTGGATGAGCCAACAACATTATGAAGTCTGCAGCTTTAAATAAGAAAACACAAGGAGAGGGGCAAATGTTCCTTTTGGAAGCCATAGAGGAGGGGGGGAAGGGGAAGCTTTTGTTCAGTCATGGAAAATGGACGTGTGTCTTATGGTGGCCACAGTTTAAGTAAACATAAACTCTGAACCAGAGATCATACCCATCATTTCCTCAGTGCTAGCAGTACAAAACCAAAATATAGTTTTATTTGGCTAACCCCAAAGTAGGATGTGGGTGCCAGCCTTGAAAACCACATGATCAGGTTTCCAGCAGACACCACTAGGGCTAGGCTTTGTCTTCCACAGGGAAGTCATAAAGGCATTACTGCTCAGAGCACCATCACTATGTTTAGCAAACAGATGTAACCATAACAACAGCTCACTCCAGAGAGAGGGCGAAGGGTCCTTTGCTATCTAAGCACAGAGTCTGAGGTTGCTCCATAGTATAACCCTATTGAGAGAGGGAGCATTTTTAAAGGTGTAGTAGGGAGATAATGAAGGGTAGAAGCTGGGGCATGGGGAAGATGTTTTCCTATGAGTTCCGGAGTCAGCCAATCTAGAATCCACGTCTACAAGAACCACCTGGTCTTCCTTGGAAACTGGTTTTGTCCCAGTGATCCAGTCATGAGCAAAGCAGTAACATGTGGTTTTGATCTTGTCTTTTTTAAGGAGGATTCTTCAAGACCTGGGATCATTCCAATCACCTCCAATTCTGTAAGCCTCAAGTCTGGGCTTGCTGCTTCAGAGATTTTCACGGTGTGAAGTTTTATGTATTTATTTGCCATGGTGTTGTTGTTTTTCCCCCTCTCTGGAGCCAAGGAGGGGTGGGTCGATGATAGAGTTGGGTGCCCTGAGTTAATGACCAGTCCTATATTCAGAAGCTCGTTTACTTTTGTCCTCGCCTGATGCTTCAGTGCTGCCGATGAGTGGGAATTAACTTTATTGAGGACCTCTCAGTTCCTTAAAAGAAAAACTGCTCACTTGGCTGGAAATGCTTTGACAGAAGGCAGAGCAGCCGGTCACATTTGAACACTGTGTCTTCTGGATGGGGGGGGGGAGGCGTGGCGGATCCAGAGGGAGGAGGGGACCGAACAGTCATTTCATAGGAGCTATTATGGGGTGGCCAGAATCACAGAAGTGTCCATCAACAACTCCCTTGCTAAAGACGGCTGCCTGCTGTACCCTTTGCTGCCACTCCCCACTAAATCTGTGTGTGACCCCCCAGCACCTTCCCAACAATCAACTCCCCATAAGAGGGTAATCATCTTATGGTGAATTGGAGAAGAAGAAAAGGCACTGTAGGAAAATGTTATGATAATAGAAAACTCTTCAGTGTTGTAACCATCTGGTGTGCTGTGGTAACAAAGAAGGTGATAATTGAGTGCCCAGGAACTTCTTTTGGCCTCAGAGAATGGGCACTCACCCTGATTTGTGTTCTTCACAAGAGTAATTCGCAGTCATTTCACACCACATCTGCACCGCATTTCCTCCGTCAATGCAGCCTTACATATAAGTTACCACACTTAATTAAGTCCACATCATTCTCTTCTAAGGAACAGAAAAGTTTGTTCGGAGGCCCACGCCAGCAAAGAGGCACAAATGAGATTTTAGTGACTCTTGTTTTGTCGGAGAAATGGAGATTGATGGGAAGCTCATGCCACCAAGGGTTGGCTCCCGGGCTGGGTGGGGATGCATCGGGCAACAGCTGTGGATAAGCTTAGGCAGGCGGTCTTGTGGCCTGGGGAGCTCAGGGAGGGGACGGGGACCCCATTGTCCCATAATCTCGCTTTTGAAATCATGCTACAATTGATTTGATCTGATTTCTAAGGTGCTGTCACTGGAGCATCATTAAAAGTCCTTTAAGAAACCGGAGAATAGACTAGATGACCAGCGCGGCTTTGTTGGCCTCTTCTGGGCCTTTCTTTGCTGGGTTCCCCCTTCCAGCTGACAGAAGGAGGCGAAGCCTATAAGCTCAGGACAATTAACATGGAGAATTTCGTGGGTTTTTTTAATCAACAACACAAAATTACTAAGAGAATCAAAGCCACACTCTTTCGAAGGCAGGGGTCTTAAAATCTTTATTTCATCGTCTTCTTGGCAAACGAAGCATAATTCCACATTCTTATGGTTGGCCGTGAGAGTCACTTCACTGAAAGTTTATTAGCTGTTTTGTGAGTGTGTGTGTGTGTGTGTGTGTGTGTGTGTTCTCCTATAAACTACTCCCAGAGGTTTAAAAGCCCCCTCCTCTGGAGGTTGGGTAGGCAGCAGACAGAAGCAAGGCTGAGCCTAATGAGAAGGACATTAATCAACAGCCCAAGTACCAATGGATGAAAACAGAGATGCTTCCAGCCTCCCAGCTATCTTAGTCATAAGTAAATTAGCAACTCTTTATCTTCTCTTTAAATGATAAGAAGGGAGCCACAGTGGGGACCTTTCAGATATTTCTCACAACAAGTGTCAAAATACCCTGAAAGCTTGGGAGGAGGGTTCATCTTCCACACACAGTATGCCCTTCATTCATTTGTTTATCTAAATGCTGACAAATTGCAGTATTTTAACAGTCTATCTGTGGGCTTGGCTTCATTTGCATGGCGTGCCTTCTATCTTTGAGAGGATAATGAGGTTCAACATAAAGCTCTCATTGAGGGCTCTGCAGAGCTTGACAGTGATGAATACCTCCAGGAGAATTAGGTGGTTTAGAGAAGAATATGCTATTGTGCACAGCCCCTATCCTTTTATCTTCCCTGCTGCTCATTTTCAGGTCTTTCAAGGAAACGGCCTCCATACCCTTTCTAGCTAGTGTCTTTTACCTCCCTTTCACTCTGAATGGGCACCATCTTCCAAATCGTCAGCTCAGCCCTGTGCTATTTTAGTCACTATAATTATGATCCCGTCTTATCCTATGAAATGCTAGAGGTTTCCTTTCAGTGGACCAGCCACCGAGAAAGCTGTAAAGCTTTGTCCCCAGAGCATTTGGCTCCTCTACCCACTGGTTCTCAGATACTCTCTTTTACATTGCAGAAAACAGCCACCTTCTGTTTGAAACAGTCAGCGTTGTCACTGGACAGAGTGGTCACAGGATACACCCTCGAGGTGTGGACGATGTTTTGGGAAAGTACTGAAATTCAGTTATTCAGTTTTCTTCAGAAATTCAGTATTGTGAAGGCACGTGCTCAAACATGTACAGTTTTAGCTGACAGTACTTACATTTTTTAAATCGAACACAGAAAGGATGGTCAGAATGAGTGATGCTACACATAGTTTCTCCAGGGAAGAGTGAATGTTTTTACATCCTGGAAGGCATTCCTTAATGTGATGTGTAGGAGAAAGAGCTTTTGGTGATTAAACATGGTCTTGTAGCATCATAATATCCTCTCCCTTGGAAAGGATTGGATAGATGGATCTAATTTGATTCAAAATAAAGGAAGAGGCCCAGAAGGTGAAGCGATTTGTCCCATGTTGCACAGCAAGCTGTGAACTAACCCCTTTTCCTGTCAAGGGCTAGGAAGAAACATGAACTAGCTGAGTTTGTTTGCAGAAAAACAGAAAGACTTGTACATTCCAGTTATCTAAGTTTCTATAAGCAAGTGTCCCCAGCTCATTTAATTTTGAGATGCTTGCTAAGATAACTCATAAGGATCAACTGTTATAAGGATCAACTGTAACTTGCAGGCCTCTTCTTGAATCCAGGATTAATTCTCCCTAATTCTTTGAAAATGAAGCTGGTATTCTTCATTTCATCTGCTATGGACAGATGGACAGTTACCTGACTATTTATAAATGCCCCAAAGTCTAGCTTCCTGGCCTTCTCCACACACTGTCCAGAGGGAAGAACAAAACCTGAGTCTACTGGAAATCAATGAGATGGTCACAAAAAATTATCAGGTTGATGGACAAAGACCCTGTTGGTGGTTCAGATTCCGTGTAGCTTTCTTATTTCACTGTGAGGTTCATAAGCTCCTCAGAGTCTGTGGTGCTTAAATATCTGGAATAAATTGATTTCTAGGTCTTTATATTTCTAAATGGTACATTTTATTTTCCCAGTTATTAATTTAATACATGGTCATCACAGGACATAAAGACATTAGAAGAGTGCAATTTACTTTTCACCATCTCCAGTTCATCATTTGATGATATTTATTAATTACTGTTATATCTATCTTTCCATTTTGTCAAACATATCAACAGTCTATTTGTACTATAATTTCCAGGGCCATATATTTCTTTCCAATGACATATCTTTAAAAATTAATATATGATTTTAAAAATTACTATATAGAACATATTACATATCTAAGAAGTATTGTTTACACAACTGGTAATAAATGCCTCACAGGTCCCATGAAAAGTGAACAATAATACTTTCACATGTAATGATAGGCTTGTATGCAAAAGAAAACTGAGCATTGTTATTACAGAAAAGTACTCAGTTATATAATTGATTTAGCTGGAGAGTTTTGCACATACTATATTTAAGAATCCATAAAATAAGCGTAGGATAGGATCAAAAAGAATGAAGAGTTTATGAATCTTGGCTCTATTAGTATCTGTGGACATTTAGGAGAGTGCTTAGTTTTTCTAAGTCAGCACTTCTTCATCTGTAAAAGATAGCTAACAATTCTGATTTAAGATCACGATGTGTTTTAGCCACTTAGCACAGCACTTGGCAAACAAGGAAGACTTTCTGTAAGGGTAGAAGCTTAATAAAGATGCTTATAAGATCTTCTGGAATTCTTCTCTGTGATGGATTCTCAGACCCCTGGAAGCGCATTGGTGTAGTTTGTCTCCCTCGTAGCTTTGAAGGCTATCAGCTGATCACTCTCCATTGTATTTGCCGCCCCTCTGTACAAAGCCCACGGACCTGCCCCAGCACTGTTTCAAGAGCCGTTGGGAGAATGGTGGTAAAAAGCATCTGTCCTACTGGGATGGAGAAGTGATTGATAATTTTTTTGCACATGTTCTTTGTAAGTCAATGACTGAGGTGGCCTGTGTCTGGATTTGCTGCTCCGATAGCATTTGAGTGGACATATGTAGTGGCATTTAAGTGCTAATTTTTGCTTTGGAAAGAAAGGGACATTTGCATTGGAAGCATTATTAAAAACACAGATTAAGGATATAACATGGAAAATAGATAATAATCCTCACATTTCTCTGCAATCCTCACATTCTGCAGGAGTGTTCTCATTGTGGACCTCAAGAGAGCAAATATATTTACTTACAAATGAATAAAAATCTTAAAAAGATCCAAATCAATTAAGGGTGTGGTATAGCAGAATGCATTCTGATGGCTAAATAAATAAGATATTAAGCTAAACAGGTTTGGTCTATTTCCTTACAAATTATGTTAACACAGACAAATCATCTATATTAAAATTTGATGTTTTATGGTTGGTCACATAAATAGCATATTTCCATGTTATCTTGCTATAAAGTGAAGCACAGACCAACATAGCATTTATTTATTTATTTTTTTTGCTGTACTGGGGATTGAACACAGGGGTGTTCTACCTCCGCGCTACGCCCCCGGCCCTATTTTTTTATGCTTTATTTTTGAAACCGGGTCTCACGAAGTTGCGGAGGGCCTCGCTAGGTAGAGAGAGAAAGAGAGACAGAGAGAGAGAGAGAGAGAGAGAGACAGAGAGAGAGACAGAGAGAGAGAGAGATAGATCGATCGATCAATCGATCGATCGCGCGCGCATGTGCGCTGAGGTTGGCCGCGAACCTGGAT
>PVJS01024389.1:0-28753 GCA_004027185.1 Glis glis
ACCTGCGCTCCTCCTGTCTCAGCCTCCCAAGTACTGGGATTACAAGCATGCGCCACCATGCCTGGCTTTACTTTTTTATTTTGAAACAGGGTCTCACTAAGTTGCGGAGGGCCTCACTAAGTTGCCGAGGCTGGTCTTGAACCTGCGATCCTCCTGTCTCAGCCTCCCAAGTACTGGGAATACAGCTGTTTGCCACCATGCCTGGCTATCAACTTCCTTTTTTAGCCTTGGTTTCTTATCTGGATATACCTGTGATACCTGCTTTTCAGGGCTGTTGTGAAGTTTAGAAATAACACATGTAAGGGACCTAGCATGAAGCGGTTGCCTGGCAAATGGTAGCTAGTATTATTATTCCAGATAGAGACTGGAATAATGCTGGGGAATCTGAAAGGCGCAGGGTGTACGGTTTGGCAGAATAATGCCTCCAGGGAGGCCTGATGGTAGAGAGGCCAGCAGTGGGCAGACTGTGAAGTGTCTTGAATGCCCAAGACTGAATGGTCTGATTTGGCACAG
This sequence comes from Glis glis, assembly GCA_004027185.1. Lineage (NCBI taxonomy): Eukaryota > Metazoa > Chordata > Mammalia > Rodentia > Gliridae > Glis > Glis glis. The sequence continues at coordinate 514 of PVJS01024389.1, forward strand.
AGGGGGGTGGGAGATGTCAATGGCCTCTCAATGGGGGAGTCCCTGCCAGGCGTCAGATCCTGAGGATCTGGGCACTAGCTTGATGTCCGTGGTTCTTATCCATATGGTGGGAACGAGGAACAATCCAACAGAGACATAATTACTTCCTGAGAGGTATCCTCAAAGGAAAAGCCCAGGAGGCTCCGGGCTGCATATGCGCCCTGACTCAGCCTGGGTCAGAGAAGGCCTCGCCAAGAAAGCATTGTGTAAAGTGAGCCCCAAGGAGGAGTGGGAGGCAGCAGAAGGAGCGTGGGGCAGCATCCAGAAGGAGCTGGCGCACAGTGGGCCCGGAGGGAAGCCTGTGTGTGATGGAAGCGAGGGGGTGGCCTGCTGGACTGGGGACATGGCAGTGGAGATCTGTGTTTGGAAAGAGCTTTCAGAGACGGTGTAGCTAAAGACCTGAAGGAAAGAGGCCAAAAAAGAGCAGTGAGGAGGCAGAAGCTGGACTAGAGGTAGGGCAAGTTTATGCGATGAGAGAAGAAGGGAGGCTTCTTGGAGGAGGTGTCAGTCTGAAAAAACTGGAAGATTGAGGGAACGTGTCAGGTCCCGGAGCTCTGGGGCACAGGAACCCGGCCCATCTCACAGGCCAAGCACTGTGTGCTCTGTACATTTAGCACAAAAGCCCTCCTTCGCGTCGCCTCGGGAGCTCCTGCACGTGGCAGCTACCGCCCTCGGCCCAGTAGAGCTCAGGCTGTCCCTGCCTGCTGGCAGATGCTCATTTGCATTAATTTGCATAATGCTCTCCGCCCTCTGAGCCCAGGTGCCTCAGCGCGGCCCTGCGCCCCCTGCAGGCCACAAAAGGCACCGCAGTCCAGTGCCACCCACTGGACCAGGCGCCCTCTGTCCCACACCGAGTGGGGGCGGTTCCTGAGCCACAGCGCTAACCCGGTACTTAAACCCCAAACCTGCGCCCCGGCACGAGCGAGCGCCTAAGCCCAGCGTCCGAGACTCTTCGCCATCTGGGCCTCCATGTCCTCCAACCTCTCTCCTGACTCCTTGCACCCCTAAATTCCCGGCGCCCACTAGGAGCTTTGAGGCGAGTCCTTTTGCTCTCGCAGCTCCCTGTCCTACCTAACCCTCCAAGCGATCTGGGCCCGGGGCTGCTCCAATAGACCCCTCTTCTGGAAAGACCCTCCTGCCTGAGCTGCCGGCGCCCCAGGCACCCCACGCCGCCGGGACCCCCTTTGTACCTCACCTGCCCGCCCGGCGCGGGGTGCCCGGGGCGGTTCCGAGTCTGGGGACCCGGCTCAGGCATTCTCTTCTCACTCCTTGCCTTTCCTCCCGCCCACAGGCCATTTATAAGATGGTTTCGTCCGTGATGAAGATGCCGGAGGACGAATCGACCCCGGAAAAGAGGACTGAGAAAATCTTCCGCCAAATGGACACGAACAACGACGGTGAGCGGCCGGGGCGGGGCGGGTGGGCGGTACTCCCTGGTCTCTCTCCCGCTCCACCTCCCCTCCTCCCCACCGCCCTCTCCCCCATCACGGCTCCCCTCCTCCGCAGGCAAGCTGTCCCTGGAGGAGTTCATCCGCGGGGCCAAAAGCGACCCGTCCATCGTGCGCCTGCTGCAGTGCGACCCCAGCAGCGCCTCTCAGTTCTGAGCGAGAGGACCTGGCCCCCTCCTCCTTGCCTCACCGTCCCCACCCCGGCTGTCAGCTCCCTCTCCCTTTTGTCTACCCAGGCCGGGGGCCAGACTGGGGACACCCCAACCCATCTGCACTGTGGGGGGCCTCTGGAAAAGAGAACCCAGCAAGCAAGAGGCCCAAGTAAGCAAGCCCTTTCTCTGCATCCCACAGTCCAAGAGGCAATATCTCCCTTTGACAGTGACAGGGACACAGGCTCTGGCGCGGCCCCTCACAGCAGGGACTTCCCCAGAGGGCCCAAGCACCTCCCACCCACCCACTCACCCACCCACTCACCCACAGCCCTGGGGGAGGCTCCCCTCTTGTAGGTCTCAGGCCCAGGTGAGGAACCTGTCTTTTTGTTTGGAGGGGAGAGAAGGATTCCAGGGGTGTAGAAAGACTTGGGGGCTGTGGAGGTTTGAGGAAGAAGATTCTTTGAGTTGCCCTGCCCTGCAGGAGGGCCCCAACCATTCCAGCCCTAGCTGATACAAACGGAAAACCTCCCAGGATTTCAGCTGCTAGCTGGGGTCTGTCCCATGAACCCTGCCTACCCTTTAGCTCTTGGATGAACACCGCCAGACACACAGACCACAGATCTGCCCCTCTGTATTTTCTTACATGCATACACACATACACAAGCCCACAGACAGATGGGCAGAGCCCCTCCACGGCGTCCCGTGTGGGAGAGCAGCACAGGTCCCTGGCCGAGCCCCTGTCCCCTCCTGCATGCAGCCACATGGAGCATCTCTGTTCTTTTTAATAACTTCACAATAAAGTCTTGTTTCAGTGCAGTGGGCTGGGTGGCCAGGGGAGGGGGCTGAATGCCCCAAGGGTCCAGTGAGCCCTCTTGGGTGGGCTCCAGGCATCCTGGAGACATCTGGGCCTCTGCCACCATCTGGGCACTGGTCACAGTGCAGGCTTGGGCGCAGGCCCCAGTGTCCATGGGGCATGGTGAGGCGTCAGCTCTCAGAGGGTCAGCAGCACAGAGCTGGTGCAGCTCAGCAGGTCGTGGCCCTCCGTGGGTTCCGGGCTCTCCGGCATCTGTGGAGACACAGGCGGTGGTGGCTGGGGTCCCCTCCTCCAGGACACCCCAGGGCTGGGAGGGTCTCTGGGGGAGGAGGCAGAAGGGTATCACTACCCCCCATGAAGAGCCAGGCCAGATCCATAGAGTGTCCCCCGCTTCAAACCCAGATGCCCCTTGCCCTCCTGCAAGACTTGTCCTGGGCCCTGGGAGAGCTGGGTGTCAACTGTATGACTCAGCTGGAAGAGCTGGCCTCTCTGGGCCTTCAAGCTTCTCCCTTTCCTCCTGGGGAGGAGCTTTTGCCCTCAGTTCTCAAGGTGGAGGCCCCATACAGAAGGTGGGACAGACCAGCCTGGGCTCCCTAGTAGGGGCTCCCAGAAAACCTGGGGAGTCAGAACCATGAAGGTGACTTACCATATGGTGGTTGCTTCTTCCCCACCAAGGCCTCAGCTCCAGCATCTGGTGGGCAAGCTGGGTACAGCGCACAGCAAACACACTCTCCGCCACGCAGAACATGAGCGAGATGCCCCAGAGGCACAGGCTGGAGCTCTGCAGGGCACAGGGGGCAGAGGCGGCTACCAGGGGCTGCGGGTGCAGGGTGGGACTCCAAGAACCCTTCCCACCCCTGTCCAGGGCCTGGGTGTCCCCAACCCAGGCTAAAGCACTTACATAAATGCGTGTGGGGTCGAAGGGACAGTCAGGTGCGAGGGCCAGTAGTTCAGGGCTCCCAAAAGTGCAGGCAGCCAGCAGTGCCCGGCCCTGGGTGGCAAAGGTCACGGCGATCGAGGCCAAGAGGCCAAGGGCACAGGTCAAAGAGAGAAGAGCACAGGCCACACTCGAACTAAACACTGTCCAGCGCTGGATGGGAGAGGCCACTGGTCAATGGAGGTCAGGCCAGGCCCCCCTGGGCAGCTCTGGCCTCCCTGAGGTCAGCCACATCACCCCCCAGAAAAGCCAGGCTCTTAGGGTGGCTGCCGTCCCTACCCCACAGCCCCATCCCAGAAAGGGCCACATACCAGGGGGGTGCTGGGGAGGTATCGGGACAGCACAATGGCCGCGATGCCCGAGGTGATGACCTGTGGGGAAGGCTCCAGTCAGCTCTGACCTCTTGCTGGGAATAGCAGGTGGGGGGGGGGGTTCAGGACTTCTTAGGTAAAGACTCCACCAATGTCTCCACTATCCCTCCAAGCTGCCCTCCCCTCACCCCGGGCTTAGCTCTGGCCTTACTACCTCCATATGCAGAGAGGCATTGCCTCCTCGTGGTCCAGCCCTGCAGAGATGTTTCTAAAACACAATCATTCCCTGCCTACATCTCCCATGACTCCCCACTGCCTACAGATGTAAGTCTCCAACAGGGACCTGTGTATCCCAGACCTGTAGGGGCATGCCAGGGAGTACGCTAAGCCACAGGATACACGTGACATGTCTTTCTGGAAGGGAAAAAATTGTGGAGGAAACTAAGCAACTCAACTTAGGAACTAAAATCAATATTATTATATTGAAACAAACCAGGACACTTTATGGAGTAAAATTCAAAGTCCCCAGTTTTTTTTTTTTTTTATGGTACTGGGGATTGAACCAAAGGACATTCTACCACTGAGCCTTTTTTTTTATTTTTTGTTTTGAAACAGGGTCTTGCTAGGCTGCTGAGAGTCTCGCTATGTTGCTGAGGCTGGTCTCAAACCTGTCATCCTCCTGTCTCAGCCTCCCAACTATGGGATTACAGGTGTGTACCACCATACCCGGCTTTTTTTTGTGGTACTGGGGATTGAACCCAGGGGCATTTTACCTCTGAGCTACACCCCCAGCCTTATTTTTTATTCTTTATTTTGAAACAGGGTCTCACTAAGTTGCGGAGGGCCTCACTAAGTAGCTGAGGCCAGCTGCGAACCCAGATCCTCCTGTCTCAGCCTCCCAAGTACTGGGATTACAAGTGTGTGCCACCGCGCCTGGCCACCCGGCTTTTTTTTTTAAACAGTCTTGCTAAGTTGCTGAGGGTCTCACGAAGTTGTTGGGACTGTTCTTGAACCTGCAATCCTCCTGTCTCAACCTCCCAAGTACTGAGATTACAGGCATGTGCCACCACACCCGGATCCCAGCAGTATTTTTAATTATTCTAGACTTTCAATGACCTGGACCCAACTGTCAACCCCTGGGCCACCCTGGGCCACTGTCCTCCCTGTGCCCTGGATATGGACACCCACAGTACCCTGTTCCTGATGATGCTCACACGATACTCTGTAGCCAGGAACACCTTTCCTGCTCCTCTTTCTGTGCAGACCCTTCCTCACGCAGTCTTCCTAACTGTTCACCCCAACAGCTGCACTCTGGACCTTTTGGGCTCCAGCCAGCCAGTCTTCCTCCTCATGTTCCCTCGCTGTAACAGGCATGGTACCATAGGGATCTAGCAGTGGATTTGATTCACTGTGCAGCCACAACTAAGTGCCTCAACCTCTCTGGGTTAAGTCCCACTCTGCAGGGTGAGCTCACAGAAAGGACACTGGCAGCCGGGTGTGGTCGTGGGTGTGGAGGATCCGCGTTCGCAGCCAGCCTCGGCTACTTAGTGAGGCCCTCTGCAACTTAGTGAGACCCTGTTTCAAAATAAAGGATAAAAAATAGTGCTGGGGGTGTAGCTCAGAGGTAGAATGCCCCTGGGTTCAATCCCCAGTTTTGCAAAAAAAAAAAAAAAAAAAAAAAGAAAAGAAAGAAAGAAAGAAAGAAAGAAAGAAAGAAAGAAAGAACACTGGCTTTGGTGTCAGACCCAAATAGGTTCTAATCTGGTTTGGTTTCCTTGTATCAGCAGGAGGTTGGGTGATTCCCTGCACCTTGGTTTCCTCCTCTGTAAAATGGAGACAATAATGGCCCCACATTGCTGCAATCAGTGAGGATTAGCTGAGTAAATCCGGGCAAAGGTGAAGTGCTGCAGCCTAGAGTCCATCTCTGGTGGCCTTCCTCACCCTGGGCTCACTGCCTTCTCTGCCTTCCTCGCATGGCTACTGGGGAGAACAAACAATAACCAACTCCCAGGACACCGCACACGTCTGCACAGCCCAGCCCTGTGCCTCTCCTACTTGCTGGGGCCTTGTCCATCAAGCCCTGAGGCCAGTGGGCTGTCTGAGCTTCATTCTGCAGAGAAAGGCTCAGAGGGAGAGAAAGCAAGAGGCGCCTCTGCCAGCAGGGCACAGGGACTGAACTCGGACACTGACATGGGGATGTTCACAGGCTTGCGGCTGCCTCTGCTGTCAGGCAGGAAGAGCTTTATAAATCTGAGAATACCAGGCCGCTTCACCCACGCTTTCACCAAACGGGCTGACACCCAGTGCTAACATTGCTAGCATTGATTGAGCTGTAGACCGGGTTAATGCCAAGTTCCCGCCACATTGGTTTTCTCAGTGTCTCCAGAATGGATCCTAGCCATTCCCACCTCCACGCCTTTGCACTGCCATGCTCATGGAATGCCTTCCCAGCTTCTTTTCCTATCTCCCAGCATGCCACATACCTGGGTTCTTTATCGCACCCCATCTGTGAACTCCTACTTACCCATCAATATCCAGCTCAGAGGCCTCCACCTCTGTGAAACCCTTCTGGACCTTCCCAAGCTGACCTGCTGTCCCTTCCTTCTGAGAGTATCTTGACTATTTCTCTATGGTAATAATAACCCTGTAGCCACGCGTGGTGGCGCATGCTTGTAATTCCAGTACTTGGGAGGCTGAGACAGGAGGATCTCAGGTCTCAGGTTCGAGGACAGCCTCAGCAAGTAGTAAGACTCCCATCAACCTAGTGAGACCCTGTTTCAAAATAAAAATAAGGCTGGGCATGGTGGTGCATGTAATCCCAGTACTTGGGAGGCTGAGACAGGAAGATCACAGGTTCACAGCCAGCCTCGGCAACTTAGCTAGGTTCTCAGCAACCTAGTGAGACCCTGTTTCCAAATAAGAAATAAAATCAGGCTGGGGGTGTAGCTTGGAGGTAGAATGCCTCTGGGTTCAATCCCAAGTACTAAAAAATATAAATAAAAAACCAAAATAAAAATACACAGGGCTGGGGGTGTAGCTCAGAGGTAGAATGCCCCTGGATTTAATCCCCAGTACCAATAATGATAATAATAATAATAGTAACCCTAACTCATAGTAGTGCACACTAACCATGTGCCAAGTAGTATGCTAAGCACCTTACCTGAATAATCTTATTCACAATATACCAGGACCCTCTGAGATGAATACTCTTATCATCCCCATTTTCTAGGTAAGAAAACTGAGGCTAAGAGAGTTTGAGTGACTTGTACAATTTGTAAATGGCGTACCAGGGGTCAGTGCTCCGGGCTACCTGCTTACCCACCCAGGCTCTGGTGGGGACTCAAGCCCCTCCCTCCGGCCGGCCACCCTCCCATCCTGGCCATACCACAATGGCAGAAGTGACTGAGAGGATGTTGACCACGCAGTACTGCAGAGCCACAGCGTCACGGGGGGCAGTGACGTAGCGCAGCACCGTCCCGTGGAGCACAGCGGCGGTGATGAAGCTGACATGGCCCAGCACCACCAGCACCAGCCCCGTCTTCATCAGCACCTTCCGGAAGTCACCCACACTCAGGCCACCTGTGGGGGACAGCCATGTCAGGGACATGGGTGAGGCCCGCCTGGCTGAGCAGAGGAGGACACCTAGCCCTGGAGAGATGGAAATGGGGTTCTAGATCTATTTCTGGATGATTTGGGGCTGGTAACTGATCTTACCTGGGCCTCAGCTCCTCATCTATAACAGGGGTTCCTGATGCCTTCGTGAGAGTCTTTGAGACAATAAGGTTGGAAAAGCACACAGGTGGTACTTAATGAAGGGTGGCTGTCCCCGTTAGCGCTCGAGGCCATGAGCAGCAGGACTTGGAGCTCATGTCTCTAGCTCTGGCCCTATCACTGATTCACTCCTTCTTGAGTTCATTCACCAAGTGCCTGCTCTGTGCCAGGCCCTGCGGTGCCACGGTGGGCTTGACAGCCACCATCCAGGCCCCAAGGAACCCACAGTGCATCAGGCAGGGATCAGGCCCTGCTCAGTATTCGGTTTGGTAGGTAGGGCCTGGCGTACAGTAGGTACTCAGCACAGTTGCCAAACTGAACTGCCTAGAGTCGGGCGGCTCGGGCAACTGAAGCCCCATGTCTCTATTTCCCAATCTGTAAAGTGGGAGAAGAACCCTCATCCCTCAGTGGGAAAGGAGGTCCGTGAGATGGATGTGGAAGTAGGGCATACTCTGGGGTACTGGGAAAAGCAAGCTCTTGGTGCAGGGGGGCCAGGGCAAGTGGGAGAGGTGGGGGGGGGCCAAATGCAAATTCGGAGAGGCCACGTGGCTGCCCAGCCCCATCATCACATCCAGGAACAGGGCGCCCTGTCCTCCTCGGCAGCTCAGTCCCCCATGATCCTTGGCCCTGCCCTCAAGGACACACCAGGCTGGCCCCCTGGACCTGTGGGTCCCTCATTCTAGTCAGCTCTGTGAGACTGGAAGACTGTGATCAGCCCCTTCCCTTAGCAGCTCCCAATGGGACCTGACTTTAAGTCCCTTCCTAGACCACAGTCTTTCCATCTGTGTCAGAGAGGGTTGATCATGTTTCATATATGGGAGTTCTGCTACTAAATTCAAAAAAGAAAGAAAGAAACAAAAACAGAAGGAAAAAAGAGGAAAAAGCAATCACTAGGCTGGCTGTGCTGGGGACCCTGTGCAGAGAGGCAATCCCTACCAGGGAACAGACAGGCAGGGGGGGCATTCAGTCACAGACTTGCTGTGTGACCTAATCCCAGGCCCTCCCTTCTCTGGGCCCCAGATTCCCCATGTACAAAACAGGGAGGGGTGGTCTACCCTCTGAGACCCCAGGAGCCTGCAGGGCTGCTGGGGCTGGACCAGGTCTAGGAGGAGCAGAAGGCAGGGATGGGTGGACTGGACAGCAGCCATGGAACTGGAATGGCCTGGTGAAGATGAGCAGCTGGCCAAAGAGAAAGGGGCCTGGCAGCTGCGCCCCAGGGGCCTGACCGCCTCACCCTGTCCATCCACCTACCTGGCAGCCCAGACACCAGCCGGCTCAGGGTTGGGCTGAAAACAAACAGCATCCGGGGACCAAGACTTTGGTCAGACAGGAGGTACAGGGCCAGCTGAGGACCTGCCTAGAGCACTGGATGGAGAGTCTCGGGGCAGGTCCCCGCTTTACTTCTGAGTTGTGGATCTGGGAGCATTTCGCAGTGTGGCTGGCATAGTGCTAAGCACTTAACTCTTCAGAGCTAAATCTATCCTCATAAGAAGTCCCAGGAAGTGGGTGTCACTGTCCCATTTTACAGATGAAGAAAACCCGAGGCTCACATGGTGTCTCAGCTAAAGAGTGGGGACTCCCCAGGACTTCTGATGCCCCAGAGCAGGGTCACGGTGCCCAGGAGGCAGGGAGAGGGGGAGGCAGGGAGAGGGGCACGGCAGTCTTCTCTGTCGCGATTCCTTGCCATGGCTGTCCCCTCCCTCCCTGGGGCTCACATGGTCTCTCAGCTACAGACTGGGGACTTCCAGGACTGTCTGATGCCCCAGAGCAGGGTCACAGTGCCCAGGAGGCAGGGGGAGGGGCACGCAGTCTTCTCTGTCGCGATTCCTTGCCATGGCTGTCCCCTCCCGCCCCTCCCCCTGCTGCATTCCCTTCTGGTGAGGTGCCCCCCCCAGCACAATCTTCTCCCACCAGGGGGTCCAGAGAGCACGAAAGGGAAGTGGGGGGAAAGGGCAGAGGTGCTACGGGTCACATCTGGATGGCACCCGGCAGCCCTCCTTCCTCCATCTTACTGCTGGGGAAACTGAGGCCCCGAGAAGTGAGAGCGCCCCAGGACTCCGGCTCCCTCCACAGTGCTCCGCCCCGTGGGAGGTGCGGGCCTCCCGCCGCCCCGCCGCTCACCGAGGCGCGCACACATGTCGCTCCAGCGCGGTGGCCGTGGCCGTCAGCGGGGCTGCAGAGGCTGCGAGCCGCCGGGGCGCCCCGCTCCCATCCCGGTCGCCGCCGCGCGCCCCGCGGAGCCGCCGCGCCCACTTCCCGCCGCGCGGCGCTCGGTCCCGCGGCCGGTCAGACCGGCTGGGCCGCCTGGGCGCGGTGAGTCACCGCCCCGCCCCGCCGCGCCGCCAGCCCATTCGACGGCTGCAGGCGAGGCCAGGCCAGGCCAGGCGAGGCAGCCGCGATGGCGGCAGTGCGTGCGGGAAGCCCGGGGGAGGCTGCAGAGGCGGGCAGCCGTGGGCGGTGCGAGAACCCGGCCCGGAGGACCAGGGTCGGTCCCGAGCGGGGTGACCTCAGGCGAGCCACTTTTCCTCCCTGGACCTTCCTGTTACTGGACAAAGAATGCGCCCTGGCCTTTGAGGCTTATCTTCCTGGCTAAGCAAGGTGCTTTAGCTCTCTGTTGGGAGCTGGGGGAGACTCTGTTCCCTCCTTCAAAAATCAGGGATAAGCCAGGAATGGTGGCGCATGCTTGTAATCCCAGTACTTGGGAGGCTGAGACAGGAGGACCCCAGGTTCATGGCCAGCCTCAGCTACTTAGTGAGGCCATCCACAACTTGTGAGACCCTATTTCAAAATAAAAGAATAAAATAAGGCTGGGGGTGTAGTTCAGAGGTAGAATGGCCCTGGGTTCAATCTGCAGTGTCAAAGAAAAAAAAAACCCAAAATTCGGGGATAATAAATTCAGGGATAATAATTCCTGTCTCCAGAGGTCATGTTGAAACAAAGTAAGCCAGGTGTGGTGGCATAGGCCTGTAATCCCAAGTACTTGGGAGGCTGAGAAAGGAGGATCGCAGGTTTGCGGCCAGCCTCAGCTACTTAGTGAGGCCCTCCACAACTTGTGAGACCCTGTTTTAAAATAACAGGGTCTCACGTGAGACCCTGTTTTAAAATAAAGAATAAAAAACAGGGCTGGGATGTAGCTCAGAGTAGAATGTTCCAGTACTGCAAAAAAAAAAAAAAAAAAGAAAAAAACCAAACAAAGTAAGACACAAAAATAAGAAAATGCCTTAGAAACTTGAGTGTCCTTATGAACAAAGCGTAGGCCCAGCAGGACACATAGTAGGTGCTTTACTAATCCTGACTATGGTTATGAGCTTCTTTCATGTACCAAGGTGGGTGGAGTTGCCCCTGTTCCATCCTCAGCCTCCCTGCCAGGCAGGCACCATCCCACCCAGCAGCAGGAGTCCCACCCGGGCCTCTGTGCCTGTGGTCTCCAGCCTAGTGTGCTGGGGACACCTCCCTGGACCCCCAGGTCTTCGGAGCAGGCCTCTGGGTACCGGGGTGGCATCCGTTCCTGGTCTGCATCCCCACCACCGGTCAGTGGCCTTGGTGGCAGGGCTGGCCTGATGTCTCTAGGTTCTTGGAGCTTGGCACACAAGAGCGCAGTGAATGTGTGCCTTTCTGCACTTGTAGACACCCACTGTGCGTGTCACCCGGGTTGGCACATGGAGCTCCCGGAGTCTGGAAAGCGTGTTAACACCAAGTGAGGGAGTGGAGCCATTTCTCCTGGGAAGCCCCCAGGCAGGCCAGTCTGGTAACCCCTCAGCTGATGGGTTCTCCTGTCATCTGAGGTCTGACGAGCACAATGTCCAGCGGGTGCAGGGTGGGGAGACAGACTTGTCAGGTGGAAGGGAAGATGGGGATGGTCATTAAGCCATCAGGCTGGTGCCCCCCCTGGCTGGAATTCAAATGCTGATGTCCATGGGGACAGACATTTAGTAGGCATTTGGGCAGTACTTATCCATATTGTCAATGGCCACGCACTTATGGCTGGTAGTTCCATTTCTAGATCTTCATCCTACACAGCAGAGTGCAAAGAGACACCTGCACCTAATGATGTTTATGGACGGCAGAGTGGTTCCTGACAGCAAGGAATGCACCCAGGTAATGCCCAAGGGCTGTGGACCTGGAGTGGGCGAGGGAAGATTTTACTACATTGTTGGAGTCTTAAGATGAACATTTATAGCCAGGCTAGGGCCGGGGGTGTAGTGCGGAGGTAGAACGCCCCTGGGTTCAATCCCCGGTACCGCAAAAAAAAAAAAAAAGATGAACATTTATTCATGTCTTGCTCTTGTTAAAAAGAAAGGGCCCCCTCGCCACCAGCGCCCTGCCCCCACGCCATCAGTAGCTGCCTGATGGCAGAGCCCATCCCGCAGGAGCCACCCTGGAGAGCACATGCGGTCACTGCAAAGCTGATGTCAGATCTCATCATCCCTTGACACTGAACCCTTCTGGAGCCTTCTGGAATCAGGTTAGGGGACAGACCTTTTACATGCTTTTGCTTCCAGAAACATAGATGATGATTCTCCATTTTTATCCCTGGAACTACACTGAGTGTTAAAGATAATCACCCCATATTACAGATGAGAAAATTGAGGCCCAGAAAGGTAGAGGACTTTTCCACCATCACACAGTGTATGTCAATGGTAGAGCTGAGATGTGAATCCAGGCCTGTCTGACGTGAAGGCAGCTCCTGACTTAGGAGCGGTGTGTTGGGGATGGGGAGACCCACAGCGTGCAGGACTGTGCCTGTTCTCTGAGGAGGAAAAACTTTCCACCTGCTTCTCTCCAGACCATCATTTCCTGGCCATCAGCCAGCCTCGGCGGCCTGAAGTTACTTCTTTTCCTTATTGCCAGGTGACCAAAGTCCATCAGTCCCAGCTGCCCCTTGGCCCCTGCCTCTGCTCCACCTCTCCATGCACTGCCTTGAGAGCTCTGGAAGTAACGAGGCCTGAGCTCTAGTTCCTTGTCCTCCAGCAACTCACTGTGAAATTCTGGCAGCTCACCACCATTCCCCGAGCCTCAGTTTCCCTATCTGTCTATTGGGGATAGCGATTTGCTTCTAGGCTTGCTGGGTTTCTGAGGTGTTAATGACTTGGGAGATGTGAAAGCGGGTTGGAACCTAGCCAGAGAGATACAAGTAGTAATTCTCTCTCTTCCTGGAACATTTAACAACCAGGTGTGGTCCAATTTAAGTACTTAAATTGGAGGCTGGGCCGCCCCAGGGCGTGGCCTCCCCATTGGGCTGTGCTGGGGAGGTGGGCTCAGGCTGCCAACCCCTGTGCAACCTCTCTTCACTTGGAAAAGCCCCCACCCATTTTAAGAGCAGTTTCTCCATGTATATAAAGCTGTTGCACACAACTGTGCTGTGTTCTTTTTTCTGTATGTATGTACATGTATGTAAAACTAAAACCAACTGACCTTGCTTGTCCAAGGGGAGGCGAAAGGGCATATGAACTATAGCTCTAAGCTTTCACTTCTAATTTTTTGCATTTGTGTACGTGTATGTGTGTATGTAATTGAGACTGAATGCTCAGTTGTACCTATGAGCTACACCCCTAGCCCTATTTTATTTTTTATTTGGAAACAGGGTCTTGCCAAGTTGCTGAGGGCCTCACTAAGTTGCTGAGGCTGGCCTGGAAACCTGCATAAACAATAAAAAATTAAGCCGGGCGTGGTGGCGCACACCTGTAATCCCAGTACTTGGGAGGCTGATGTGAGAATATAATTGTATCTTTTCTGTCAATGGAGGTAGTTTCACTTAAACGGCCATTTTGTAACTTGGTAGAAACTTGCATTCCTTTCCCAAATTAACATCTCTTAAGAGATTACAGGTGTCGACCCTCCCCCATCTTCCCCTGTAGCTGACCGGGAAGACTGTGAAGCTGCAACTTTGACCAACAGAAGTTCAGCGCAGGAGGAGCCTTGCGTTAGGGATATAAGACCCACTGGGTTCTTTGTGAAGCGTGCTCTCTCACATATCTGGGAGCACTCTTTTTTGCAAAAAAGTAAAATCGCCTTGCCAAGCAATTTTCGAACACGTGCCGTTTCTTTAGACGCCGTAAAAAGTTGTTTCTAACACTGAGACTGGAGGATTGCAGATTCAAAGCCAGCCTCAGCAATGTAGCGAGACTCTCAGCCACCTAGCCAGACTCTGTTTCAAAACAAAAAATAAAAAGAACTGGGAGTGTAGCTTGGAGGTAGAATGCCCCTGGGTTTAATCCCCAGTATCACACAAAACAAAACAAATATGATATGTTTACAATGGCAAATTGTGGATGGTGTGAATTGGGGCACTTGTTACATTATTTTCTATCTTTTCCATTTCTAAAAAAAAAAAAGAAACAAAACACCTTTCATTGTAGAAAACTTGGGAAAGTATAAAGAAGAAATCAGAGCTACTTCTAATCCCTTGTACTCCCACAGAGAACCACTGCTCACATAGTGGAGGTTTTCTGTGGTCTTTTTTTCTTATGTGCATAGTATCATTTCTCCTCCTCCTCTGAGACTCCTGTCATCTGGCTCTGCTCTGTCACCCTCCTCATCACTCATTCTCACTCTCCATCACCCTCCTGCATCCATCCAGGGCTTGAATTTTTGTCCTAATATCCTGTTCATCCGCGTGGATGACCCTCCAATACCTCCTTGACCTCCTCCGTGGCTTTCCATCTTCTCCATGTTGAATGCCCCCCTGAACCCCAACTTCAAGTGTGGCACAGATGCCTCTCTGGTGACTGGCCCCTGTTCTGACACCAGCTGTCTCATCCCCAGCTTCCAGAGGCCACTGGCCCTTTCCATCTTCTTCCATTCAGTTGGTCCCCTCCTGGCTCTGCACCACCCAGCCTAAAGCCAAGAGGGAGCATCTGAAGGCCAGCACAGTGGTCCTAGTGAGATGGTACATGTAGGTGCACTTGGGCTGGGACGGTCGCTGCAGAAAGAGAGCAGACTGGAGACTGCATTCGTATGCACATTAAAATCCAAAAAACAAGCTGGGCGTGGTGGCGCACACTTGTAATCCCAGTACTTGGGAGGCTGAGACCAGAGGATCCGGGTTCACGGCCAGCCTCAGCTACTTAGTGAGGCCCTCTGCAACTTAGTGAGACCCTGTTTCAAAGTAAAGAATAAAGCCGAGCGTGGTGGCACACGCTTGTAATCTCGGTACTTGGGAGGCAGAGACCGGAGGATCGCAGTTTGTGGTCAGCCTCAGCTACTTAGTGAGGCCCTCTGCAACTTAGTGAGACCCTGTTTCAAAGAATAAATTGTTTTAAAGAATAAAAAATAGGACTGGGGGGTGGAGCTCAGAGGTAGAATATCCCTGGGTTCAATCCCCAGTACCGCCAAAAAAAAAAAAAAAAAATCCAAAAAGCACCATGATCAGCCCTTCGCTTTCTTCCTCTCAGGGGCTCCTCCAGATCCATAGGCCTAACTCCATCCCTGTCCCTCCTTTTCTTCCAAGTCCCTCCATCAGCTTATAACACACCCAGGTCTCTCTATCCTAAACACACAGCCTCCCCTTGGCCCTCTTCTCCTGTCTAGCTATTGCTTTTTCACCTCCTCACCCTTGCAGATGTCTGGAACAAGCATCTTTACTTGCTAAGCCAGGCGTGGTGGCGCATGCTTGTGATCCCAGTACTTGGGAGGCTCTCAGGTTCCTGGCCAGCCTCAGCTATTTAGTGAGGCCCTCTGCAACTTAGTGAGACCCTGTTTCAAAATAAAGAATAAAAAATAGGGCTGGGGGTGTAACTCCGAGGTAGAATGCCCCTGGGTTCAATCCCCCGTACCGCAAAAAAAAAAAAAAAGTATCTTTACTTGCTGCCTCCACCTTCCCAGCTCCCACTTCCTCCTCAGTCCACCGCAGTGCGGCTTCAGTGCGCTGGGGAAGAGCCCTTGCCCTGGGCCCCAGTGGCTGCCAGCTATGCTTAATCCTGCGGAGCCAAGCGGTCCCTGACTCACTATGATTGGCCACCCCCTGCCCTTCTGAGGCTCAGCTCTCTCCTGGGGCTGCTCCTGCTTCCCTGTTGATTTTTCTCAGTCCCCTTTATGGACTTTTTATCATCAGCTTTGAGCTAGGTGGGCTCTCAGGGAAAGAAAGAGACCCTTAGTAGGTGGAGACCCGGATGTATGAGCATGGTGAGTCGTACTTGGCCCTGTACTTAGAAGCACAAAACCTCCAGCATGTGCTTGTAACAGATCAGTTAGAATAAAAACATAATTAATTTAAATGTCGCCAGATTCAAAGACTTACACAATGTGCCCAGAGCCGAATTAGGGCTAGATTGCTTAACCAAAGAGAAACATTCTAAACCCCAAATATCCAAAGATTGTCATGGGACTTGATTTTCAAAGGAGCATTCCTAGGAACAAGCACATTTCTTCCCAGGAAAATCATATATATAATCAGAGAGCTCAACCCTGGGTGTGTCAGTCACCGGTCTACTCTGAGAGGTGAGGGGTGCCGGCATCCTACCTTTGGACCGTGTATATCTTTCCTGTCCTTAAATAAATATTTGTTTATTAGCCAGGTGTGGTGGCACACGCTTGTAATCCCAGTACTTGGGAGGCTGAGATAGGAGGATCGCAGGTTCGCGGCCAGCCTCAGCTACTTAGTGAGGCCCTCTGCAACTTAGTGAGACCCTGTTTCAAAATAAAGAATAAAAAATAGGCCTGGGGTGTAGCTCGGAGGTAGAATGCCCCTGGGTTCAATCCCCAGTAACACACACACACACACACAAACACACACAAAATTTGCTTATGCCTTGCTTTTTTTTGTACTGGGAATTGAACCTAAGGGCATTCTACCTTTGAGCTACAATCCCAACCCTATTTTATTTTATTATTTTGAAACAGGGTCTCGCTAAGTTGCAGAGGGCCTCACTAAGTTGCTGAGTCTGGCCACGAACCTATGATCCTCCTGTCTCAGCCTCCCAAGAACTGGGATTACAAGCATGTGCCACCACGCTTGGCTGTTTTTTAGTTTTGAAACAGGGTCTGGCTAAAGATCCAGAATAGCAAAAACAATCTTGAGAAAGAAAAATAAAGTTGAAGGACTCACACTTCCCAATGTCAATTTACTACAAAGTTGAAGTAATCAAGACAATATGGAGCCGGGCGTGGTGGCGCACGCTTGTAATCCCAATACTTTGGGAGGCGGAAACCAGAGGATCCGGGTTCGTGGCCAGCCTCAGCTACTTAGTGAGGCCCTCTGCAACTTTGTAAGACCCGGTTTCAAAATAAAGTATAAAAAAATAGGGCCGGGGGTGTAGCGTGGAGGTAGAACGCCCCTGGGTTCAATCCCCGGTACCGCAAAAAAAAAAAAAAAAAAAAAAGACAATATGGTACTGGCATAAGGATAGACATAGAGATTGATGAAATAGAATTGAAAGACTAGAGTAAAGAAACCAGAGTAAGAAATTAAAAATAATAATATACATAGTCAATTGATTTTCTTTTCTTTTTTTTGCAGTACTAGGGATTGAACCCAGGGGCATTCTACCTCTGAGCTACACCCCCAGCCCTATTTTTTATTCTTTATTTTGAAACAGGTCTCACTAAGTTGCAGAGGGCCTCACTAAGTAGCTGAGGCTGGCCGCAAACCTGTGATCCTCCTGTCTCAGCCTCCCAAGTACTGGGATTATAAGCGTGGACTACCACGCCAGGCTTTCAGTTGATTTTCAATAAAGTGCCAAAGATTTTTGAGAGTGCCAAGATGATTCAAGAGAATAGTCTTTCAACAAATGAAGCTGGGACAAGTTGATTTTTTTTTTTTTTGGCACTGGAGATTGAATCTAGGGGGAGCCCTACCACTGAGCTACATCCCCAGCCCTTATTTTTTTTTTTATGGTACTGGGGATTGAATCCAGGGGCATTCTACCTCCGGGCTATACCCCCAGCTCTTTTTATTCGAGGTCAGCCTCAGCAGTTTATCGAGGCCCTCAGCAATTTAGTGAGACCCTGTTTCAAAATAAAAACTAAAAGGACTGGGGGTGTGGTTCAGAGGTAGAATGTGCCTGAGTTCAATTCCCAGTAACACACACACATACACACACACACACACCTAGATTTACGAGCTAAAGCTATAAAACTCTTATAAGAAAACATAAGCATAAGATTTTTTGACCTTGGATTAGGAAATGGTTTCTTTTTTTTTTTTTTTTTCTGCAGTACTGGGGATGGAACCCAGGGGCATTCTACCTCCGAGCTACAGCCCCAGCCCTATTTTTTATTCTTTATTTTGAAACAGGGTCTCACTAAGTTGTGGAGGGCCTCACTAAGTAGCTGAGGCTGGCCGCAAACCTGGATCCTCCTGTCTCAGCCTCCCAAGTACTGGGATTACAAGCATGCGCCACCATGCCCGGCAGGAAATGGTTTCTTAATTGTGACACCAAAAGCACAAGAAACAAAGAAACAAGCCAGTGTGGTGGTACACACCTTTAATTCCAGTACTTGGGAGGCTGAGACAGGAGGATGGAAGATTTGAGGACATCCTCAGCAACTTAGCAACCTAGTGAGACCCTGTTTCAAAAGAAAGAAAGAAAGAAAGAAAGAAAGAAAGAAAGAAAGAAAGAAAGAAAGAAAGAAAAATATAGACAGACTCAGTGGTGCACTCCTGTAATCCCAGTACTTGAGAGGATGAGAGAGGAGGATCCTAGCAGGTTTGAGGTCAGCATGTGGTAATTTAGCAAGACTGTTTCAAAATATAAAATAAGAAGGGCTGGGCGTGTAGCTCAGTAGTAGAACAACCCTGGGTTCAATCCCCAGTACCTCCCCCACAAAAATAATATATATGTATCTCTATATATACACATATATATGTATATATGTATATATAATATGCATATGACATATATCATATACATATCATAAATATACTCTATCTCTATCATCATCTCTCTCCAGCTCTGACCTCTCACTACTTCCCAAACTTGTGTGCTCAACTGCCTACTTGTCATCTCTACTTGAATGTGTATGGCTGACTAAGTTTAATATGCCCACGAAGAGCCCCGAGTTCCCACCCCTCAATTCACTCCTCCCCCAGTCTTCCTCATCTCGGGAAATGGACCCATCATGTACCTATCGTTGCTCAAGCCAAAGGCAGAAAAGCCATCCTGACTCCTCCTGACTTCTCTTTCTCTATGTTCTATCCATCTGCAAGTCCTGTTGCTCTATTTTCAAATTGAACCCAGGGGTGTTCTACCTCCAAGCTACACCCCCAGCTCGCTCTCTTTTTTCTTTCTTTCTTTCTTTCTTTCTTTCTTTCTTTCTTTCTTTCTTTCCTTCCTTCTTTCTTTCTTTCTTTCTTTCTTTCTTTCTTTCTTTCTTTCTTTCTTTCTTTCTCTCTCTCTCTCTCTCTCTCTTTCTTTCTTTCTTTCCTTTCTTTCTTCTTTCTTTCTTTTTTCTTTCTTTCTTTCTCTTTCTTTCTTTCTTTCCTCCCTCTCTCTCTCTCTCTCTCTCTCTCTCTCTCTCTCTTTCTTTCTTTCTTCTGCATATTGAATCCAGGGCCATTCTACCTCTGAGCTCTACCCCCAGCCCTATTTTATTTTATTTTTATTTTTATTTTTTGCAGTACTGGGGATTGAACCCAGGGGCATTCTACCTCCGAGCTACACCACAGCCCTATTTTTTATTTTTATTTTTTAATTTGAAACAGGGTCTCACTAAGTTGCAGAGGCCTCACTTAGTAGCTGAGTCTGGCCGTGAACCCAGATCCTCCTGTCTCAGCCTCCCAAGTACTGGGATTACAAGTGTGTGCCACCACGCCCGGCTCCTATTTTATTTTTTAAATAAAACTTAACAGCAACTTAATCGGGTCTGCTGGCCATGGTGGCACAAGCCTGTAATCCCAGTACTTGGGAGGCTGAGACAGGAGGATCGCAGGTTCGAGGACAGCCTCAGCAATGTAGTGAGACTCTCAGTGACCTAGCAAGACTCTGTTTCAAAACAAAACAAACAAACAAAAAACATTGTAAAAGTAGGCTGGGGATGTAGCTTGGAGGTAACACACCCCAGTAATACACACACACACACACACACACACACACACACAAAACAAAACAAAACAAACAAAAAAATAGGGTCTCACTAAGTTGTTGAGGACCTTGCTAAATTGCTGGGATTACGGGCATGTACCATCATGCCCAGCTTATTTTTTATTTTGAAGCAGGGTCTCACTAAGTTGCCAAGGCTGGCCTCAACCTGCAATCCTCTTGTCTCAGCCTCCCAAGTACGGGGATTACAGGTGTGTGCCACTGTGCCCATCTTCAAAGACAGCCTGCCTGCCTGCCTGCCTTCCTCCCTCCATCCCTCTCTCCCTCCTTCCTTTCTTGTGATACTGGGGATTGAACCCAGGAGTATTCTACCTCCGAGCTACATCCCCAGCCCTATTTTTATTTTGAAAGAGGGTCTTGTTAAGTTGCTGAGGGACCTGGCTAAACTGCTGAGGCTGGCCTCAAACCTGTGATCCTCCTGTCTCAGCTTCCCAAGCACTGGGATTACAGGCGTGGGCCACCGCGCCGGGCTCTTTCTTTCTTTTCCACATATCAAGGTGGTTTCCTTCTTATGGTCTTCGCTCTTGCGGTTCCATCTTCAGTACTGTCCCCACTCTTCAGTGAGGTTTTCTCTATCACACTGACTAAATCAGTGCTGCCCAATAGCATTTTCTGTAATGATGGAAATGTTCTATATCCGTACCGTCCAATATGATAGCCACTAGCCACATATGGTTACTGAGCACCTGAAATGGGCTACGTGTGACTCAGAAATGAACTTATTTAATTAATTAAAATTAAACATTAGACAGGCACGGGGGAGATTAGATACTGTATTGAACAATGAAGGCGAATTGCTCCCAATCCACTCTCTATTCAATTACCCTTTCTTATTTTCTCCAAGGCATTTTTCTCTAGGTGAAATAGTCTTGTTCATTTACTTTTGAACTTTATGCTTCTAACTATAAGAATTTTGGTTTCACGAGAGCAGAGCCCTTAAGAATCTTGTGTATACCTCATCACTCAATACTCAGTGCCTAAAATAGTTTCAGGGACATAGTGGGCACTTAATAAATATTAAATGATGAATAAATCATTATATGAGCAGTTTGTAGTGTGTGATCTGTGAACCCCTGAAGGTCCTCAGAGGGTCTGTGAAGTCAAAGTTATATTCATTTTCCCCCAAATTATTTTAATAATAATACTAAGATCTTTCTTTTTTTGCAGTACAGGGGATTGAACCCAGGGGCATTTTACCTCTGAGTGACACTCCCGGCCCTATTTTTTTATACTTTATTTTGAAACCGGGTCTCATGAAGTTGTGGAGGGCCTCACTAAGTAGCTGAGGCTGGCCGCGAACCCGGATCCTCCGGTCTCTGCCTCCCAAGTACTGGGATTACAAGTGTGCGCCACCTCACCTGGCTTCTAAGATCTTATTTATTTTATTTTTTGCAGAACTGGGGATTGAACCCAGGGGCATTCTACTTCTGAGCTACATCCCCAGTCCTATTTTTTATTCTTTATTTTTAAACAGGGTCTCACTAAGTTGCAGAGGGCCTCACTAAATAGCTGAGGCTGGCCGCGAACCCACGATCCTCCTGTCTCAGCCTCCCAAGTACTGGGATTACAAGCATGCGCCACCATGCCTGGCTTATTATTATTATTATTATTATTATTATTATTGATGGTGTAAAAGCAATGGTAGGTTTAACTGCTGGCCCCTTAGCAGAAAACAAGGCAGCACTCCCAAACTACGCTAGTAGTCATTGTAGTCTTTTTTTTTTGGCAGTACTGGGGATTGAACCCAGGGGCATTCTACCTCCGAGCTACACCCCCAGCCCTATTTTTTATTCTTTATTTTGAAACAGGGTCTCACTAAGTTGAGGAGGGCCTCACTAAGTAGCTGAGGCTGTCTGTGAACCCGGATCCTCTGGTGTCAGCCTTCCAAGTGCTGGGATTACAAACATGCACCACCACGCCCGGCTCCCCCAGCGCATTTTATTTTTTGTTTTGAAACAGGGTCTCCCTAGGTTACCGAGAGTCTCACTACATTGCTGAGGCTGTCTTTGAACCTGTGATCCTCCTGTCTCAGTCTCCCAAGTACTGGGATTCAAGGTGTGTGCCACCATACCTGGCTTCTCTTAAATATTTTGACAGAGTGGAAAGAGTTCTTTTCCATACCTAAGTGCCATAGTTGCCTCAGGAAAAAGCCCCTCGGCTGATGTTTGAATTACAAGCTAAATTAGAAAGGAGGATGGAAGCAGGGTGTAGTGGCGCACACTTGTAATCTCAGTACTTGGGAGGCTGAGACCAGAGGATTGCAGGTTCGAGAACTGTCTCAGCAAGTAGTGAGACTCATCAACCTAGCGAGACTCTGTTTCAAAATAAAAATAAAATAGGGCTGGGGGTGTAGCTCGGAGGTAGAATGTCCCTGGGTTCAATCCCCAGTACCACAAAAAAAAAAAGAAAGGAGGATGGAAAGACATACTATGGTTGTGCAAATGTGGATATTTCACAATTTCTCTGACATGAACAAAGCGAGCCTGTCACTTCAAGGAAAAAAACCTGACAATATTTGCTGCTAAAGGCTTTAGGTTAAAATATTTGTATCCACCACCATGACTTTGAAAGTTTCCCAATTTTTGAAAGCTTGGGAGGCTGAGACAGGGGGATCGCAGGTTTGAGGCCAGCCTCAGCAATTTAGTGAGAATCTGTTTCAAAATAAAAAATAAAAGGTGGCCGGGCGTGGTGGCGCACGCTTGTAATCCCAGTACTTTGGGAGGCAGAGACCGGAGGATCTGGGTTCGCGGCCAGCCTCAGCTCTCTCTCTCTCTCTCTACTAGTCAGGCCCTCCGCAACTTCGTGAGACCCGGTTTCAAAATAAAGTATAAAAAAATAGGGCCGGGGGTGTAGCACGGAGGTAGAACGCCCCTGGGTTCAATCCCCGGTACCGCAATAAATAAATAAATAAATAAATAAATAAATAAATAAAAGGTGATTTTTTTTGTATGCCTCTCTGGCCTTCAGTTTGGCCTGAGAGATATCAAGGTCACCAATAATAATTTGGAGGTTGCCAAGGACTTGTATAAAAGTGTTTGCAAGTCTGACTGAGAACTCTGACATTTAGAAATAGATAAGAAGATACAGATATTTAAAATCATATTTGAACCGGGCGTTGCGGCACATGCTTGTAATCCCAGTATTTGGGAGGCTGAGACAGGAGGATTGCAGGTTCGTGGCCAGCCTCAGCTACTTATGAGGCCCTCCACAACTTAGTGAAGCCCTGTTTCAAAAAAAATAAAGAATAAAAAATAGGGTGGGGGTGTACTTCGGAGGTAGAATGCCCCTGGGTTCAATCCCCAGTACCACACACACACACAAATAAATAAATAAATAAATAAATAAATAAATAAATAAATAAAATCATGTTTTTTTTTTTTTTTGCGGTACCGGGGATTGAACGCAGGGGCGTTCTACCTCCGTGCTACACCCCCGGCCCTATTTTTTATACTTTATTTTGAAACTGGGTCTCACAAAGTTGCGGAGGGCCTGACTAGTAGAGAGAGAGAGAGAGAGCTGAGGCTGGCCGCGAACCCGGATCCTCCGATCTTCGCCTCCCAAAGTACTGGGATTACAAGCGTGCGCCACCACGCCCGGCTATCATGTTTGTTTTTTAAAAAAAACAAAATAAAAAATAAAAAGGGCTGGGGATATAGCTCGAAGGTAAAATGCCTCTGGGTTTAATTCCCAGTAACAAAATCGTAAATAAATAAATAAATAAATAAATGCAAGCTTTCTGATAGGATCAGTGGTGGCATTAACAAATTTGATTTTTTTCTATTGCATGATGAAACGTGTCAACACTTGGAAGATCTGTATAACTCAGTGAACCCATATTTGCCAACTAACCAATGTATGACATTACAAAAACATGTGTGGAAGAAAGGTGCATTCAAAGTGCAGGATAGGGGAGGCGGAGACAGGATGACTGCAAATTTGAGGCCAACCTGAGCAACTTAGGGAGACCCTGTCTCAAAATAAAATAAAGAGTGCTGGACATGGTGGCGCACGCTTGTAATCCCAGTACTTGGAAGGCTGAGACAGGAGGATCGCAGGTTCAAGGCCAGCCTCAGTTACTTAGTGAGGCCCTCTGCAACTTAGTGAGACCCTATTTCAAAATAAAGAATAAAAAATAGGGCTGGGGGTGTAGCTCGGAGGTAGAATGCCCCTGGGTTCAATCCCCAGTAGCGCAAAAAAAAAAAAAAAAAAAAAAGGGCTGGGGTGTAGCTTGGAGGTAGAATGCCCCTGGGCTCCATCCCCAGTTCTGCAAAGAATAAATAAATAAATAATAAATAAACAAATAAATAAATAAAATAAAGATGCCTGGGGGTGTAGCTCAGTGGTAAAGCACTTGCCTAGCATGTGTGAGGCCCTGGTTTCGATCCTCAGTACCACAAAACCAAACACAAAACAAAATAAAACACCAACTTTCTTAAAAGATATGTAGGTTTTCTTATTCACATTTGGGCTAATAATCAAGTGAGAAGAATTATGAATTAGGGTGCCTGAATCTAGATATTGATCTCCATACCCTGGGGGAAGGGGGGCATCTCTTTTAGCAACAGGAGCTGCACAGGCCTTAACTCATGTCCTCCATCTTTACCCTTGCCCCACATCTGTGAACACCAGGCAAGAGGGGCACGGCTGGCCTGTTTTGACCATAGGCTGCACCCTGGTATATGACTCTTTACATAGGAGAAGTTGTGCTCTTAGTGGGGATGGGTGGAGAAGGCATGGGGGAGGTGCACTCTGTCTCCTGCTTCCCTGCCTTTGCTCTCATTCACTTTATTTATATTTATTTATTTATTTGCAGTACCGGTAATTGAACCCAGGGGCATTCTACCTCCAAGCTACACCCCCAGCCCTATTTTTTATTCTTTATTTTGAAACATGGTCTCACTAAGTTGCGGAGGGCCTCACTAAGTAGCTAAGGCTGGCCTTGAACCTGTGCTCCTCCTGTCTCAGCCTCCCAAGTGCTGGAATTACAAGCGTGCGCCACCACGCCCAGGTCCCAGTCACATTAACTATAACCAAAAGGAATTTTTTTGATCCTGCAAAGCTGGTGACCATCAGACACAGACTCAGCCTGGATTGCTGACTACGTACCACCTCTCCTAGCAAAGCTATAGGAGCAACAGGTGAGAGGCCAGGCCTCTGGCTTAGGATGCCGATAACAGAAAGGCACGAGCTGTGAAATTGATCTCTCTCTTGCTGAATGGACATGATCATTCTCGCTTGCCCTCCGCCTTCTACCACGGGATGACACAGCAAGGAAGACCTTGCCAGATGTGGGCTCCTCAACCTTGGACTTCCCAGCCTCCAAAACTATAAGAAATGCATTTCTTCTTTGTAAATTATCCAGTCTCAGGTATTCTGTTATAGCAGCACCAAACAGACCACACCTGGAGGAGCAGCTGCCAGCATCCAGAGAGTAATGAATGCACATCCTCAAAGGCAGGGGTGGCAAAGCAGGGAACTGTATCCAGATCTAGCACTGTCTCCAAACCACATGCGCAGGCAGACCCCACAGGTGAAGGTAAGCGGCGTCTCCATCGCAGGCCTGGAGGCGGCCAGCCCCCCTGCGCTGGCTGGTCCTTCTGATGACAACTCAGGCCTCAGTGTCGGCCGCCTTCTCGCATTCACTCTGCGCCCATGGAGACCTCTGTCCTAGTGCCAGAGACAGCTGTGTCCGGGTGGGAAGAGCGTGATGTCTGGAGTTTCAGAGCTGGATTTGTGGCCTGCCTCCTTTTCCAGCTGGCTGTGTGATCTGCAGACAGGCAGTGGCCACGTTCAAGGATGTTCATGAGCTCCTTTAGGTGTGCAAGGAACAGCCAGGCTCAGACGACCTTCAGTAATGGGGGCCGTGGTAAGGACACAGATGACGTGAGGTTATTGGGAGAAGCTGCCTGCAGCCCCCAGCAGGTGCCTGGAACAGAGGAACAATGACAGCCGTGCGCTCTGGCCGTGCCCCCTGGGTGTGCCCCCGGCATTCGTGTCTCCTGTACCAGACAGTCTTGCCCAGGCATTTGGCTTCCATCACGTTGGGCTTGTTCCAGACCGCAGTGGCTCAGGCCCAAGTCCTGTGCCGTCAACTGGGGTGGTGTAGGCAGGGCTGCCTCCCATGTGCTGGAGACCTGGATCACAGCGATTCCTGAAGCGAGACCAGCCGAGGTGCAGCGGCCCCAAGAGGAGGCTGAGGGCATTGCAGGCAGCCCGCGTCATGGTTTTTTTTTTTTTCTTTTGGGTACTGGGGATTGAACCCTGAGGCATTCTACCTCCAAGCTACGCTCCCAGTCCCATTTTATCTCTTTATTTGGAAACAGGGTCTCACTAGGGTTCTGAGAGCCTCGCTAAGTTGCTGAGGCTGGCTTTGAACCTGTGATCCTCCTGTCTCAGCCTCCCAAGTACTGGGATTACAAGTGTGCGCCACCATGCCCGGCTTACTCTAATTATTTTAATCAGAAAGTGTGTGTGTGTGTGTGTGTGTGTGTGTGTGTGTGTGTGATGCTGGGAATGGAACCCAGGGCCTTGTGCATACTAGGCAAGCGCTCTACCACTGAGCAATACTCCCAACCCCCAGAAAGGGATTTTTTTGGGGGGGTGGGTACTGGAGATTGAATCCAGGGGTATTCCTCCTCTGAGCTACTCCCCTAGCCCTTTTTATTTTATTTTATTTTATTTTATTATTTTTGTGGTACTGGGGATTGAACCCTGAGGCATTCTACCTCTGAGCCACACCTCCAGCCCTATTTTTTATTTTGAAACAGGGCCTAAGTTGCTGAGGCTGGCTGTGAATGTGCAATCCTCCTGTCTCACTCAGCCTCCCAAGCGCTGGGATTAAAGATATGAGCTACTACATCCTGCTTTCTGGAAAGGTATTTAATACCTTTTTTTTTTTTTTACTGTGAATGATACTTTAGCTGTTTGTTTACAACTGAAACTCTGGAAATTCAAACTTGACATTCTTGCTCATGAGCTTCTTATAGACACCAGAGAAAGTGTCACCCTTGTGTCCCACACTGTTTCGCTGTGCTTGGTCCGCATGAACCTTCACGAGCTGCTGCCGTCGTTTCACTCGGGGTCTCTTGCCCACAGTTTTACTTGAGAACACCAAGTCCTCCAGGACTGGTGCACGCAGCTGTCAGCAGGCAGCTCCTGCATGCTTCTACTTATTTTTATATGTTTTTTTCCAAGTTGGTTTAAGCAGGGCTGGGGGTGTAGCTCAGTGGTAGAGCGCTTGCTTATCACATAAGAGGCCCTGGGTTCTATCCCCAGTAACACACACACACACACACACACACACACACACACACACACACACACCAAGTTGGTTTAAGCAGAATTCTTTGAACAATGAAGACCACCTGTTTCCTACTAAGGTTTCTCTCATATTCTTATACTAGCTGAATTTGGATTTTCTGGAAAGATTTCAGCTGAAGAACTGGAACAAAGATTTTTCTAGCTTCCCAACCATCGCCAGCCTCAATTTCCTTGGCTGCCCTGCTATTTAGCTCCTGAGGCCGAGTCTTGAGGTCCAAGTTCATGTCCAGCAGCAGCAGCAGCACCTTGGAGGTGCTGGACTCGAACTCACCAGCCTGCTCACCGTTGGGCTTCACCATCGCGCCACTGCAGCCGAGCGTGGCCTTCTCCTTGTTTTTTTTTTTTTTTTTTTTTTTTTTGCGGTACCGGGGATTGAACCCAGGGGCATTCTACCTCCGAGCTACACCTCCGGCCCTATTTTTTATACTTTATTTTGAAACCGGGTCTCACGAAGTTGCGGAGGGCCTCACTAAGTAGCTGAGGCTGGCAGCGAACCCAGATCCTCTGGTCTCAGCCTCCCAAGTACTGGGATTACAAGCACAAGCCACCACGCCCAGCCCGCCTTCTCCTTGTTGAGAGCTGGCTTAGGAAGAGGGGGAACTAGATGCTTGAAACGACAGTTGGAAGCGCTGTTGGAGAGGACTCGAAATGAGCCTCTAGGAGTAACTTTCAGAACAAGGCTCCAGAAATTGAACCCCAGAATATCTACACACTCTGGCATCAAGAGGACGGCGATAGGTTAGGATGCTTCTGCTAGAATTGTTGTGCGGCCTGCTGAGGCTATCACCACACTCGGCTAGAATTGTTGCGCTGTAAGTACACCAAGAGAAAAGACATCCCTTCTTTATGTAGTCAGAATAGATAAAGAAGTCTTACAACTCAACCATAAAAACCCAAATAATCCAATTGAAAATGGGCAAATGATTCAAACAGATAGTGAAGCTAGTGATTGAACATGGTGTCTATAGACTCTTTTTTATTTTGAAACATAACAGACATGGTGGCACATGCCTGCAATCCCCAGTACTTGGGAGGTAGAGGCAGGAGGATTGCAGGTTGGAGATCAGCTTTAGCAATTTAGTGAAACTCTGACAACCTAGTGAGACTATGTTTCAAAATAAAAATTTATTTATTTTTTTGTGGTACTGGGGATTGAACCCAGGAGCATTCTACCTCTGAGCTATACCCCCAGCCCTATTTTGTATTCTTTTTTTTTTTTTTGCGGTACCGGGGATTGAAAGCAGGGGCGTTCTACCTCCACACTACACCCCCGGCCCTATTTTTTATACTTTATTTTGAAACCGGGTCTCATGAAGTTGCGGAGGGCCTCACTAAGGAGAGAGAGAGACAGGGAGAGAGAGAGCGAGAGAGCTGAGGCTGGCCGCGAACCCGGATCCTCTGGTCTCCGCC
>PVJS01024390.1:0-28741 GCA_004027185.1 Glis glis
GTGAGGCCCTCCACAACTTCGTGAGACCCAGTTTCAAAATAAAGTATAAAAAATAGGGCTGGGGGTGTAGTGTGGAGGTAGAACGCCCCTGGGTTGAATCCCCAGTACCGCAAAAAAAAAAAAAAAGGAAATATATTGATAAGATTCCCTAAAACCAAACTGTCCTTGAATTCTGCCATAAAACCACAGATGGTCATGGTAAAATACTTTGGATTTTTCCATCACTATTAATTAGTGAAATTGGCCTCTAATTTCCTTTGTTGTGCTTTATTAAGTTTATATATCAATGTTATCTATTTGTCATAAAAATAATCTGGAAATTTTTCTTCATTTTCTGAAGTTTTTCTTCATTTTCTTCATATTATAAAACAATTTACATAACTTTGGGACTGTTTGTTCTCTAAAGCTGTGCAAGTATTTCCCTCTGAAACCATTTGATTAGTGTTTTTGCTGGAAGTGGTACCTAATAGATATTTCTATGTCTTCTATGAAAATTGTTTAAGCTTCCTGTATTTAGTAGGGTCAATTTTGATAAAGTATATTTTACTAGGAAACTACTCACTTCATTAGGCTTTATAAATTTATTTGCATAACTGGTATTCTACCAGTTTCTTCATTTGCTCTGAATAGTCATTTACTCCTTGCCACATTTTATTTTGCAAAATTTTGCTTCCATTTTCCTTGATTAAATTAGCTCATATGTCTTGTCTAGTATTATTTTAAAAGCTATTTTATTTATTAATGCAATATACCATTTTTCTCATTGTATTATTTTCTTCTATCTTTCTCTTGAATTACATTAAGTCTTGCTTTATTTCTTTTTGTGTGTTTTCCACTTTTGTTTTTAATTTTTAAGGTTGTTTTTTTTTTTTTTGCAGTACTAGGGATTGGACCCAGGGACATTCTACCTCCAAGCTATGCCCCCAGCCCTATATTTTTTTTATTCTTTATTTTGAAACAGGGTCTCACTAAGTTGCGGGCCTCACTATGTAGCTGAGGCTGGCCGTGAACCCAGATCCTCCTGTCACAGCCTCCCAAGTACTGGGATTACAAACATGCGCCGCCACACCCGGCTAATTTTTAAGTTTTTGATCTAGGGTGTTTTGTTATCTTCAGATGCTTGTTTGGATCTTTTAATGTAGTTTCAATTGTTGTATTATAACAATTTCCTTCTGTATCCTGGTTGTTTCTCAGAGTTTTCATCAGCTTCTGCATGTTAACTCATATTTTCTGTTATCTTAAAGTGCTTCCATATGCATGTGGTCTGTGTTCCTGTTCCTGTCCATTGCGTGGGCAGGACTTCTAATTTCTGTCTTCTTTTAGATGGTTTTCTTAGTGAAGGAGGGTGGTAGAAGGAAAGGAAGAATTCAGTGTGTCTACTACTTTTTCATCCCTGCAGATGTGAATCCCTCCTTGTTCCCTTCTTTCTCCTCACTGCCATGTCCCCAGAGGGTACCACCCTTCTCCATCCACACGCCTCTCCCCCAGTAGCAGCACGTCTCAGAGGCTGCCTCCTCTGGTCTTATTCAAGCCCCTTGGCTGTGGCCAGTACTCTGAACTGTCACCAGTACTTCCGCATTCAGTGTTCAATGTCTGAGATGCTATTTTCTTTGCATCATCTAAGTCATCCCCGTCCTCTGCCTCCTCTTTTCATGGCATCACTTAAACCTTGCCAACCCCACTCCCCCACCAGGGGCTTGCAGGGATGGAACTGTATTAAAACGTGGACTATTTTTTGCATCCAGGTGGTTTTGTAGGCCACAATGTCCTCTATCTTCTAGGAAGCTCATGGGTGGGTTTTTTTTTTTTTTGGTGGATTTTCATGGAAGGATGTACAGGAAGGTCAAACTGTCAGGTACTGGCCATCATCTGGAACACCCAGCAGTTCCCTATTCTCTTTATTACAGATTATCTTCCCTCTTCTAAGAGCACAAGAAACTTGAAGGTAGACTTCAATAACCGGAGACACAGAGATCTGCTAGGAGGCCACAGAGTATCAGTCGGCATCAAGTTAGGGCATATTCAAAATGGGCAAAGGCTGCTTGTCACTGAGGGAAGTCGTGAAGAGAAACAGAGGTCACAGCATGAAAGCACTGCCACATGCTCAGTTGCTTAGGACAAATGTCATCACTGTAGCCAGTCCCTGCAAATCGTCCTTCTGGAATCCCCCAGTGGGCCAATGGCCTTGACCCTCCTCACGGGCACTTCTTGAGATACATCCTGGGAACCGATAGGCCAGGGGTTAGCAGTTACTTCCAGTTTTCACTTCGCGGAGAACCAGTTTTTAAAGAAAGTATTAGCATATCTGGCGTAGGAAAGTGCTAAACAATAAACACAGACGTTTGCCTACACCCGTGAAAAGGAAAAGAGAACCAGGCCCACACTCACGCTGAGCTCATCAGCCTCGGCTGCGGAGCTTTCTGCTAAGAGACAAGAGAAGCCGTGTTTAAAACATGGAAAAGTCCCATAACGTATCTTTCCAGTTCAGGGATTTATGGGTCAGAGTGAATTTTTTCTCTTCTAGGTCAGTTTTCAGGCTCGTAGGAAATAGCAAACCCATCAAGCTAACAGAAAAGGCATTTTTTGTCTTCCTTCCTTTTATTGTATCCCCCCCACTTCCCCAACACACACACCCTCCCATCCCCAGCCCCAGCCCACCTCCATCCTCAGGCCTGGCCTCCGGTTCTCAATGACAGCAGTGACTGCGTCTTAGTGCAAAAAAGATGGGTAAAATATTACTCGAACCTCAGAGGCATGAGTAAAGCCCTTATTAGAATTCGGGGCTACAGCTGGAACTTCCTGCACGGGGCGGGAGAGAAAGTCCACTATTGTTAGTGCACAAGTGGCCCAGACTTCCTGGCAACTGCAGGGCATTACTCAGTCATTTATGCGGGCCTTCAGAAACGCTCCACTGTCTCCCAACAAAAAAGGCATTCAGGAGGAGAGAGCTGGCTCCCTGGGCCGGAGAGCGGCTCCGGGCAGTGAATGGGCGCAGTGGCCTCGGTGTCAATGGCTTCGGTGGGAAACGCGGTGATGTCACCCCGCGTGTATTCTCGGCTGGGCCCTGCCTCTCCCTGCTCCCCCTGCCTGGGCTGTTGCCTTGTTTTCTTTTTCTCCTCTTTCTCTCGCTCCCTCCAGCTTCTTTGAGGCCAGTTCTTTTTTTCAACGCACAAGTCTTAAATCCACTGACGGCCCGCAGCAACGTTACTGCCATGGTAACACGGGCCTCCTGCACTGTATGTATGTATGTATGCATGTATGTATGTAGGTATGTATGTATTTATTTGATTATTTATTTGTTTGCATAAAAAGTAGAAAAGGCTTGAACAGGATGGTAAGAATGAGATGGGGAGCCGAGCCAGCATGGTCCGCTTGGCATTGGGGTTGGATGGGAAAGGACAGAAGGAAATAGAGAAGAAAAGTGGGGGGACCCACAAGAACAAACAGGGGGGCTATGAGAAGCAAAGCGGAACCCTGCACATTCAAAGCTTCAAAACAGATCTGCGCTTCTGGTCTTAGACGCACAGGAATGGAGAAGAAGAGGGGCAAACGTTTCATAAGAAGTAGGATTCTGCTTCCAAAAACGCACCCAATTACACGGTAATTCAGTACTTTGAGAGCTCTGCCTAGCTTTGTCCGAAAGGAAGAGAAGAAGAGAAAGTGGCTCAGAAGGACTTGGCTCTCTGTGGCGAGCAGGAAACAGGCTGTCGGGTGTTCGAGGATGCCCAGGGGCCCCCAGCCCGCGTGCCACCGGCTGCAGGAAGCAGCTCTGAGGCGTCAGCTGTGCCAGACCAGCTGACCACAGTGGAGAAACACAAAGAGCAGCATTACTGTGTTGTACTCGTGGAGAGTACAGCGTCGCCTTCAGCTGAGAGCACTTAATAAGTCACTTCTCTGATATGTTTTCTGTCCATTCCATCAGAAAGTGGACAGTAAGCAATCTGATATGGCAGCCGCCAAGAAGCCCACGCAGAGGTTCCCACGGCGTGCACACATTGATTGGGCCTCTCCACTCTCGCCCAGCGCCCATTCTGTTAGTGTCTGCACCTGATCTATGTGAGCCTCAGCTAACTCCTGGGTCCTTGGCCACCGCGCCTACTTCCCAAAGAGCTCCCCATCTGTGCGCTGAGCACACCGCGGGGTGGGGGGACCCAGAGTCCTTCAGCGAGAATGACAACACACAAAGTCCTCCAGAAAGGACTTTGTTGTTGGTGCCACAACATGGAAAGAATGAGAGGAAGAGGAAGGAGGAAAAGGCTTCTGAGAGGAGGTGAGCTTGGAGGCAGTCTGGAGGTAATGGCAGGGAGGGACAGAGAAGAACGCACCATGCTGGCACAGGGTATAACTGTGACTTCGTGGACTTGATGTTTCTCCTGTTGTTCTTCATGTGTGAACTGGGGTTCCCTGTGCCTGGTCCACGGATGTGGCAGATCCTATTGCTTTTAGGTCGCTTCCA
This sequence comes from Glis glis, assembly GCA_004027185.1. Taxonomy (NCBI): domain Eukaryota; kingdom Metazoa; phylum Chordata; class Mammalia; order Rodentia; family Gliridae; genus Glis; species Glis glis. Next base: position 4,457 of record PVJS01024390.1, read on the forward strand.
GATGTCGGAACGATTCCACTTTCACATGGTAAAATGTCCCTGCCAGCTTAGACCAGAGCTTCAGTCTCGTGAGCGGTCCACACTCTCTCCGGGTTTGGCCTGAGAGATGGAGATACAGTCGGTGTCTAGGGCTCTTGGATTTGATAGTCATACGATGGGAGGCTCTTCAGAGCCCTTCAAGGACCTCAGTAGGACATGCCCCAGTTCAGGACGTGCACTCAGGGGACATTTCTGTCCCCACCACCTCCTGCCCTGTGCTCCGGGCTCTCACCCTGGGACTCTGCCACGGGCAGGTGGGCCTCTTGAGAGCCCCCTCTGAGGCCTCCACACCTGCATCTTCTGCAATATGCACTTGGCCAGGAGTGGGTGTACATCCTTCTCCCAATGAGGTATCAAAATAAACTCCTCCCCCTCTATCCTCACCCTCCTTCTGCATTCAAGGTCAGTTCCAGCCAGCCTTCCACCTAAGGATTCTTGAGGTGAGATCCAAGATCTAATTTTAAGCACCCTTCTGGCTCTGATCTCTGGTGGCTTCTTTCAGACTACACAAGGATTCTTATTTGGGGGGGTACTGGGAATTGAACCTAAGAGCATTATACCTCTTGCCTACACCCCAGCCCTATTTTATTTTTTATTTTGAAACACACTGCATGCTGGCCTCAAACCTGCGATCCTCCTGTCTCAGCCTCCCAAGTACTGGAATTATAGGTGTGTGCCTCTGGCACTGACACAGAGATTCTGCCATAGTCCCTCACTCTGATAAAATGAAAAGGTCCCGAGCATTCTCTGGTTGACTGGACTCTCCCAGATCTCGAGATACATATGTTGAGATGCCCATCCCTTCTCCAAGACATTCCCAAGTTAATAACTATGTTCTCATGGTGCCTCTTCCAGCTTGCATTCAGATTGGATAAGGATTGGAAAGAAAGAACACACTGCATATCCTGTAGAAGAGAGAGAGAGAGAGAGAGAGTTCATCATCTCACACTCACAGCCCCAGCTCTGCACTGAACTCTTCGTACATCTAGTCTACCCTCAAGGGCCTGTTCATGGTGAAGGTCACAGAACATTGCCCTTGCAAGTTCTCTGCTGGTGTTCAGCTCCTCTCTTTGGTTTGTGGGAGTGTCTTCTTGTGTTCTCCTCTAGGGCTCCAGCAGAAATTCTGAAATAGGAAAAGTCCTGTTCAAAATCCTACTACTCCAAAATCATGTCTGCACACATGGAAGGCTTCTCAGCCAACACCCCAGCTCACCCAGTCCTAAAACCATGTCCCTAAGAACCAGCTAGGCTTTCTCGCTCCTATTGTGGCTGCATGTGTTTCCGTATTAGTCTACCTATATGACCTTTTCTTCTCGTGAGTCCCCTGATTTCCTTTGGGGAACCACATCTTCTTCAATCTATGAAGTTTAGTTGGAGATTCCCAACCTCCATGGATGTCCATGTGACCAATGAGAGCAAGAAAGTAAATACACGATTGGTCCAGGAACAGTAGCCATGTGGTCCAAATAGGTCCAGGCAGAGAGAATTTCTGGACCTGAATTAGATGCCTTGGGGAAAGGCCCTAGTTTTTGCTGCTGCTGTGAGCGTTAAGGCTGGTGGATGTCAATGGAGCTAACTGGCAGCCATGTGACCCTGTTCTGAGGGCCAACACAGAGATCTGAGAGAGGGAGGGAAGCAGCGCAGAGTCATGAGGAAGGTTTTATTCCCTGAATGATCCTGCACCTGACCCACCCTGACTTCTCAGAAATATGAGTCAATAAATTCCAGCCCCCCCACTTTTATTGTCATAAAACCAATTTGGGGTGTCCTCTGTGACAGTGGAACCAAATTTCCCCCTCTCCCATACGCAAATTCTTAAAGTTAGTTTTAGCTCCCCCATCATTTTTTCCTTAGGACCAAGTTACTGAATTCTGTCCTTCTTCCCTCAAAAGAGCTCAGACAACTGCTCCTTTCTTGCTGGGCTCTATTACTACCACGACACTAATCTAATTTCCTCAGCAAGACCCATCTGGATTACAGTAATATCATCCGAACCGGCTGCCGGACGGGAATCGGTCCCCACTCTTCTGACAGACTGTTTTTCTTAACTATGGGTTTTACCTCAGATCCAGGACCTTCCTGGGCTTCTTGGATCTTACCCCTCAGCATCTCTCCTGGCCATTAAGGCCCCTGGTGTTCTGGCCCCACACTCTCTGCAACCTTGCTCCTATCATCTACCTGGACGCAATCAGAGCTCCTCAGCTGCAGGCTGCTCGCCGTGACCCCAGGCTCCTCTTGCACATGCCCATCAGGATTCCGGCCTGCACACATCCTCTGTCAACCTACCTAACAATCAGAGAGACTCCCCACAGAATAATGATGTTTGGGAATAGAATAACATTGTGATGCGAATATGTGTCATCCAAAGCGTATCCAAAGAGGTTGAGACAAAGGGAAGTTTTTAAAGGCACAAAGAGGGTTACATAAGATATTTTGACACCATAACTTTGGCCACGAGGATTAATAACAAGGTGGTGCTGGTCCAGAGTCCACCAGTCTCTATATGAGGTTGCAGCAGCCCCTGCGTAAGCTGTGGCTTTGGTAGCGTCCTTTGTGATAGTTCTTACCTTCAGGAACACACGCATGACATCCCTGCTTTGATAGCCTCCTGGCTTTATCCATTTGTTGTTGTTGACACAAGTGGCTCCATTTTGATTCTGACGCCTTTCACCCTCCCAGGGACTCCTTGCATGGGGGACCTCTGCTCAGCGACCTTTGCAGCAGCCGCTTGGCCAAGACTTTCTCTTGCTGCACAGCCACCTGAAGCTCTCTGCCCTGCGCCTCTGCTCCCCCTCTGCCCTCGGACAAGCCTGAGAGCTTCCACACAGCCCGGAAGGCAGTACTGGGGATGGAATTCAGGGCCTTGCACGTACTAGACAAGCACTCTATCCCTGAGCCACACCCTCAGCCCTTTATTTCTAGTTTTATTTTGAAACAGGTCTCACTAAGTTGCCCAAACTGGCCTCAAATCCTCCTGCCTTGACTTCCCCAGTAGCTGGGATTGTAGGGGTGTACTACCGTGCCCGACTCCAATCACTTCTTGAGCACTGTTTTGTTTGAATCATGTCCCAGCCAAAATTGACACATTGGAAAAGCCGAACCGACTACCCCAAAACCTGGCCTTCTTTGGAGATACGGTCTTTATAGGGTTAATCAAGTTAAGATGAGTCATTGGGGTGAGTCATCATCCACTATAATGTGTGTTCTTATAAAAAGGGGAAGACTTTTTATAAGACTTGGGGAGAGGGAAGATAATGGGGGGAGCACAGGAAGAAGACGCCACCCACAAGCCAAGGAGCAAGCCTGGAGAGCAGGTCCCCCCACCACGCTCTGGGGGAGCCAGACACCTGGATCTCGGACTTTGAGTCCCCAGAACTGTAAGACTATGAGACGGTGCCTTCCTGGCTGTGCCCCCCCAGGCTGTGGCACTTTGCTACAGAAAGCATGGGGAAATAACTCGCATGTCTACTTCTCCTCTGCAGTCTGCTTCTTGGGGGACCTGGCCTGCCCGGATGGCACCAGGAGCCGCCTGGCCACGTGGGTGGGAGGCTGAGGTCTGGAGTCTGGTACACTCGGGTCTGGGAAGGAAGACCCAAGCCTAGAGGGATGATGTGGGGCATGCACGGTCACTGGCCCAAGGTGGCAGCCCAACTGCTGGAGGCCTCACTGTGGGGACCTGAGGAAAGAGCCACATGCATGGGATGAGTCAAGCATTTGCAGAACATGGATGTGAGAGAACTTGTGGAGACAGAAGAGTTGACAATTTTAGTAAATAGCAATGCTGCCCTACAGATCGATAATGGGAACGTGAAGGGAGCTAGCAATAATTAAAGGGTAAGTGTGAGGGCCACGCGGCCTCTGAGGTAGCTGGCTAAGGGGATCTGCAGCAGAGGTGGAAACAAAGCTCAGGACTTGGGCTGGGGCTGCAGCCCCGTGGTTAACTAGTCATTCAGGGCGGGCGCTATGGCAGGGTAGATGTCCTAGCAGGGGAAACCTAGAGGATCTCAAGACACAGAATGGGGACACCTGGGTGGATGGCTTCAATTGCTGTAGCTCTTCAGAACCCCTAAGTCTCAAAGCTTGCAGTGTTTGCCCTCAACCCTACAAGCTAGCATGTCCCCAGGTGGGACACACTCCAGAGGCCCCTCCCTGCTGAGCTGCAGGTGCTCAGCTCTGTTCTGCTAAATGGCTAACAGCAAACCAGTCTTGGAATGACACCTCTGGGGATTAACGCAGACAGAACCAGCTGGCGTGAGTGAGACGTGTGAAGTGACTGGGGCACAGGTCTGCCTTTTTGGTCCATGGATCCCCAGTCAGCACCCGATGGTGAGTGACTGACACTTGATCAGAGGACACACTGCACCACTGAGAGGCACAGGAGGATCTGTGGCCATGAGTCCACTGGCTGTCGCACACACAACCTCATCCAAGGCAGCAGCCTCCTAGAACATGGCACTGCCCGCCAGAGGCTCCGCTTGGAGGCAGCACTCTGTCTAGAGTGGAGCCACAGCAGGACACAGCCTGTACACTCCACTGCAGACCTCCAGATGTGGGCGTACCCCCAGTAGGCAGACCTCCGGATGTGGGCGTACCCCCAGTAGGAAGAAGGCATGGGCCAGGGATCCAAGGGCTCATGTCCCTGCCCAAGACCCACTGCAATAATTGTACTTTCTACCCCTACATCTCTGGGATCTGCAAGACGGAGGTCCTGTGACCTTTTCCAGGGGATACAAAACACGTCCCACCAAACCACAGGCTGTGGCTGCTTCTGACTCCTATGGCCAAGGACCAGCAGGCGGCAAATGAACTCACCATTGTGATGAGGGAATGGAGCTTGCTTTTCCACAATGGGGGCAAGGGAGAATGTGCACCACAGACGCTGAGGGCCCCTTCGCTATCTTTGGTACTCCCTCATGCCATTAGCACTGTGAACAGGAGCACACACAGCAACCCTGGCCTGAGAAGGTATCGAAGCCAAGGGCTCAAACAGTGCAGACTGGTGCTTCCATCTTGCCACCCTTGTTGGGGGTTGAATTATGTCCTTTCAAAAGACATGTTCCTATCCTACACCCTGATACATTGAGATGTTACCTTAACTACAAAAAGGTCTTTATAGATGTCAACAGATAAGAAGATCAGGATGAGTCCTGATCCAGTATGTCTGCTGTCCTGATGAGAAGCAAAGAAACACAGGCATGGCCATATGCAAAGACAGATACAGAGACTTGAGTGGTGCAGCCACAGCCAAGGGATACATAGGGCCACCAGGAGCTAGGAGAGACAGCAAGTATCCTCCCCTAGAGACTGTGGAGGGAACATGGCTCTGTCCACACCTAGATCTCAGACTTCCGGTCTCCATATGTTTTAGTCAGTTTTTTTTTTTTTTTTTTTTTTTGGTCACTGTAACCAAACTACCTGACAAGCACAACTTAGAGGAAGAAAGATTGGGCGCTCATGGTTTCAGAGGTCAGTCCATGGTTGGCTGGCTCCAAGGCAGGAGCAGCTCAGTGGCAGTGCTTTAGGGCATGGTGGAGAAAAAGCTGTTCCTACATTATGGTGGCTAGAAAGCACAGAGAGAAAGAGAGAGAGTAGGGGGCCAGGGGCAGATACAATCCCTAAGGCCAATCCCCCAGTGACCCACCTCCTCCAGCCACACCCTAGCTCCAAACCTGGCTGCACTATCTAACACATGACCTTTTCAGGAGGACATTTTACATCCAAACAATTGGGAATTACTATTGTTTTAAGTCCCTAATTTGTAGGATTTTGTTATGACAGCTGTGATAGTTGGTCTGGTTTGTCAACTTGACCCACCTAAGATCATGTGACTTTGGTTGTGTAACAGCAAATTGAACCGGAAGTCCTGCCCTAAATGTGGGTAGCAGGGTTATGATAGGTGCAGGATTTAGATAAAAGAAGGAGAAAGCTGCGTAGAGGGAGCCGCAACTCTTCCTGAAGAAAACGCATCTGCTCTCGTTTGAGATCGTCAGTCTCCAACTTTGCCATGCAGAGGGCTCTAGGTGATCCTTGTTGATGCGCACTGCTCAGGACCCTATCAAGAGAGGCCACTACATGGGACCCAGGTCCTGGATTTCCTCCAGATTCGGCATCTTCAGACCCATCATGGCAATCATGCTCAGACCATGTGTCCCCTGGCTGTCCTCAAATAATGGCAGAACATTGCAGGACAAGGACCAGACCATCCTCCCAAGCAAGGGCATCCTCTAATGCTAGACCTTTCGTCTCTGAGATTTGCCAGTGACCCCACTATCACCAGAAGTTCTTCCACCCCAGTGTCTCCTCATCACCACTTGGACAGATGGAACCCTGCCTGGTTGTCTGAAGTAGCCTCACCTTCCCCTTCTGCTTCCCCCTGTATCCTCCACAGACACCCCCGGGAAATCTCATGTGTACGTGAGCTAGCGTGGCTTTATGCTTCTTGGAGGACCTGAACTGATCGGAGAAAGAGTTGCTGTCTTCACACACTTCACAGAATCATCCCCTTGTTGGTCTCTCCGCAAATCCCTTTAAGTTGCACAGAAACAGTCTTCTCATCTCTCTACATTTACTTTACCCACTCAAGAATGTGCAAAAATAGCAAACACTCCAGCGCTCAGAACATTAAGAAACAAACACAACCACACTAATGAGCTCCCCCCACCTTCTGAGCTCTCTTGATTAGTTCAGACCATTAGCCAGACACCATGATATAATCTGGCAACTGCCAACTGGGGATGAACCAAGAGATTCCTCAGGAACTGTGGACATGGCCTTTGAAGAGTCCTTATTATTCCAGCACAGTGTGTATTCCTTTTGTAAAGCAAGAAACAAAATAAAATTAAAAAGGAGTGTGAGAAAGAGAGCACCCAGTTTGTATTTTTTTAATTATCCAACATGACCAATGGCAAGAAGGCATGCACCTCCATTGTGGACTGGACATGGAGACATCCACAGCCCATTGCCTGGTCAGGGATGCAAAACACAAACAGGTTCAAGGTGATACTGACATTAAAGCCAAAGTGTTGAAACCAAATTCCACAGAAAGAGAGCCCAGATCCAGATCCAGGGGCATGCCAAGCAGAGGATCTTGAGTTGGGCCCTCACAAAGAAGAAGGAATATTCCAGAGAAGAAAGTAGACCATTCCTGAACCCAGAAGGGGATCTGCTAAGGTCACCAGGCAGAGACAGTGTTTCAGGAGAGGGAACCTGTCCTCTTTGGAGCAATGTGGGATTCTCTATGGGGACACTGACGTGTCGCACAAGGAAAAAAAGCGGAGCAAATCAAGAGTCCTGCAAGTTTGGAGCTTTACTTTATAGGCAATAGAGTGCCTCCCTAAGGGAAATGGTGTGATCAGAGTAGAATGGAGTGCTTCAGGATGAACATTTTTAATGTTATTTATTGGTTTACTTATTAATCTGTGTGTGCATTGTTTTGTTCTTTATTTTTGTGAAGGTGTGCTCAGATATTAGGCACACCTGCAGATCTGCTAGCACAGAGGCCACTGGTCCCCCCAAAAGTTGAGGCTCTGTCCATCTGGACACCATCAGTGTTAATCAAAGAGTTCATCAAAGATGACCCCATAAAGGGGACTGAAGAAGCTCTGTTTTCCTTCTGTATATTTAGAAAAGGACACTATAAACATGTTCCTGGTTTTATCAAATGTCCTTGCTCTACAAGACCTACGTCTACCTATATTTTTAATTTCTTCTCAAACTATCATTTTATTTCCATTTTTACAGGTATGTGCCAAGTGTGGTGGCACATACCTACAATCCCAGTACTTCGGAGGCTGAGACAGGAGGATCACAGATTCAAGGCTAGCCTTAGCAACTTAGCAAGACCCTCAGCAACTTAGAGAGACCCTGCTTAAAATTAAAAAATAAAAGGTCGCACATGTAGAATGCCCCTGGGTTCAATCCCCAGTACCACACACCCACACAAAAAATTCTTTATTTTTTATTTTTATTTTATATTATTATTTATTTATTTATGGTACTGGGGATTGAACCCAGGGGCATTCTACCTCTGAACTATACCCCCAGTCCTATTATTATTATTATTATTATTACTATTATTATTACTATTTGTTTCAAAACAGGATCTTGCTACATTGCAAGAGTCACTACATTGCTGAGGCAGTCCTCAAACCTGCAATCCTCTTGTCTCAGCCTCCCAAGTACTGGGACTACAAGCATGCACCATCACACCTGGCTCTCCATAATCTTAATTCACTTCAACTTCAAAACTTTTAATTTAATCATTGTGTGTATATATGTGTATGTGTATGAACATTTTCATATGCTTTCCTGTTGGGATCACAAAGTTGTATATTCAAAATCAAATGCACTTTCTCCTTCTTTGGGTCCTCGTGAAATCTGATGATAACTTTCGCTAATTACCAAATGTTCAAGCCAGAAACCTGAGAGCCACCATCTTGTCCCATCCCACCTATTGCCGGTAAATCACACTGAGTCTCCACCCCCAGCCTCTTCTCTTTCTCTCCCCTGTCCTGAGGGTCACTGCCTCAGTTCAGGTGGCACCAGCTCCTGCCAGGACTCTTGTAGAAGTCCCTCATGGCCCTCCTTTCAGTCCCACCAGTCCGGCCCTTCATTGCTAGGTAGGAGTCTACCAAACTTGCAAATCACTGAACCCCCACCCCCTCGGATTATATTTGAGATTCTGCCTCATAGTGTAAACAGTCGCACACATATGTATCATAACAACTGCATGATAAGGTCCCACCACTGCCCACACCCACGCACACACTGCTCTACAGTGAAACATCATGTCACCGTGTGTGAGAATTTCCTTTACAGCTTTATTTTACTGTCCATAGCAGGTCTTGGCACCTTACAGCCTCAAATGTGTTTTTGATTGTGCAAATGCATAAATTAATGAAAGAATCAAGAAGGGTTGATCTTTCATCCAGTTTTGCAACCATCACAGAAAGCAACAGTGGCTTTTCACTTTCAACAGTGTTTTTTTCACCAAATCAGTAATTTTTGAGTCAGTAAATTATTTAATAGAAATATAGTATGCATGATTAAAGCACATTGTTTAATTTAGAATTTCCCAGTTTATTCTTTCTTGGCCGTGAGCTCTGGTGGGTCTAGGTAATAAGGATGCAGTACCTGAATGAACCTGGTGCCTGGTAGTTGTGAGAGCTGTTGTTACAAAGGGAAGAGCAACATAGCGAGATCTTCCAACCTGAGAACTAGGAAGCCTCCTTTTGCTAACAGGCTTGTTCTTATAGAAGAGACAGACTGGGACTATAAATCAGGTGCTTTTTGCCCTCTTGTTTCCTAACATGGCCTGATCATAAATATTACCAGAAAAGTTTGTGAAAAATAAGGATTTCAACAAATCGAATTCAGCAATATGTGAACTATGACCAACTAAGATTTATTCCAGATAGGCAAGACCTTTTCAATATTCAAATATTATGAAGCATAATTCACCATCTTGGTAGGATAAAGAAGAAACATATGATTGTATGGTCACAGAAGTACCTCACAGACTCTAACACCCATTCATGATTTTAAAAAATTAAACTCTCAGGAAACTAAGAGTAGAGGGAAATTTCCATAGCTGGTTAAAGAATATTTACAAAAGCCCTATAGTTGACATTACCTTAATGACAATTAACACTTTCCTCCATGATAAGGAGAAAGACAAGATGTTGCACCTAAATCTTTATTAAACAGAGGAATGGAAATTCTAGTCAGTGCAATAATTAAAAAAAAAGAAGCATTCATATTCAATGGAAAAGACTAAACTGTCCCTATATACAGATGATAAATATCTATGTTAAAATCTAAAAGAATCTACCAATTATTAGAAATTAGAGACATTATCATGAGCTCATCAAGGTCACAAGATACAAGGTCAACATATAAGAATTAATCATACTTCTAATACTCTAAAAACAAGTGCAGAAACCAATATTTAATATATAACACCATTTTCTCAGGAGAAAATTAAATTCTTAGGTACAAACTTAAAAAAGGTACAGGAATTATATGCCGAAAATTGTATTAATGAAAGAAATCAGAGAAGGCATAAATAAATAAGACAGTAACCATATCTGTGGATTGGAAGATCACAAACTAAAGATGCCAATTCTCCAAGTTGTCCTAGAGATTTAAAACAGTTTTTATCAGCAACCTGCCAAAGAGGGATATTTTTTCTTTTTTATTGTATATATAGCTAATTATAAAATGTATATGAAAAGTCAAGGCCAACTTCACAAACAAAAATAAAGAAAGATCAGTCTACCTGATTTTAGGGATTTCTATATAGCAATCTTGCTGTAGACAGCATCTAATTGTTGGTCAGGGTTCACTAGATCAACAGAATTCACAGAATGAAAAAAAAAGGATGTATTAGATCAGCTCACGATGTAGTCCTGAGTTTCAACTGCACGTGAAGAATCAGAGGAATCAGTAGCTGGTCGAGCGGTCTAAGAGCTGGAGCCTTAGGATTGAAGCAACCACCAATTCAGTCCAGTCCAAGATGTGAAGATAAGGAAGCTCTTCGGAGAAACGATGGTGAAATTTCAGCTTGAAGGCTGGAGGCCGACGATCTCAGACGAGAGCAGATGCATTTTCCTCAGGAAGAGTATCGGCTCACTCTACGTGGCTTTCTCCTTCTTTTATCTAAGTCCTGCACCTATCAGAGTAGGGTACCCTGCTACTCACATTTAGGGCAGGACTTCCGGTTCAATCTGCTGTTACATAACCAAAGTCACATGATCTTAGGTGGGTCAAGTTGACAAACCGGACCAACTATCACAAGTCCACCCCTTGTCAACTTGACTCCTAACCCTGTCTTTTTAAATCATATGGTGAAGTTTCAGATGTCTATAGGTAAGAAAATAAATTTCAATCTAAACTTCACACCTATACAGAATATAACTCAAAATGGATCATGAGCTTTCAGTATAAAATGAAACACTATAAAAATATGAAAACATTTTCAGAACACATAGAAGAGGTGTTAGCCTTGACACAAGAAGTACTAGTCCTACAAGCAAATTTTGATAAGCTGGACCTGATTAAAGCTAAAGCTTTAATTCTGTGAAAGGCTTCATTAAGAGGATTACAAGACATGCTACAGACTGATAAAAATATTTGCTAATTGCATATTTTAAAAGAATTCCTGTCTTGAATATAAAGAACTCCCCAAACCTCAACAATAAAAATAAATAAATAAACAGTCCAATTAGACCATGGGCAAAAGACATTTCACAGAAGAGGAAATACAGATGGTAAATAAGCAAGTGCAAAGATTTTCAACATCACTAGCCATTGGGGAAATGTAAATTGGAACCAAAATGAGTTATCACTATGTACCTACCAAAATGGCTAAAAATAAAAAGTATTAAAAACACTGCTGGCAAAGAGGCAGAGAAACGGGATCACTCCTGCATTTCTGATGGGAATGTTAAAAGCCACAGCCACTCCAGAAAACAGATTGGCGGGTTCTTAAGAAGCGAAACCTGCAAGTAGCAGGTGCCCCAGCAGTGTCACTGGGTAGTCATCTCAGAGAAATGGGGACCTGCGGTCATGCAGAATCCTCCACACGAATGTCATTTATAATAGGCCTGGACGGGACAGAGCGGATATGCCGTTCACCAAGTGAATGGTTGAAAGAACTGTGGTACGTCCATACCGGGGAATATTACTCAGCGATAAAAGAGGATGAGCTCTTACTACATATAATGGCCTGGATTAGCCTCCAGGGAGTTGTGCTGCGTGAAAAATGCCAGCCCAAAGGATTACTACTGTATTACTCCGCTTTCAACATTCTTGTCGTGATGACAAAATTATAGAGATGGAAAACAGGTTAGGGACTGGCAAGAGGTGGAGAAGCAGGAGAGAGGTAAATGTGGCGAAGGAAAGGAAAATAGCAGGAATGCCCAGTGGTCAGGAAACCAGCCACCACACCACTCCATGGGGTGGTGGGGACACACGTCTCCACATGTAATAAAATAGCAGAGAATGATATATACATGTGCACACACACACACACACATACACACACACACACACACAAACACACACACACATATGAAGCTGGCAAAGTCTGGGGAAGGTGGGTTCTACCAAGGCCAGTTTCCTGGTTGTACTGTTTATTGTACTACAACTTTGCAAGATGCTACCATCAGGGGAAGCTGCGAGATGGACACAGAGGGCCCCTCTGCCCTATATCTTGCAGCTGCCTGTGAGCCCACACGTATCTACAAGGAAGAAGTTTTAAAATGATAATTCACTGCCCCCTTTTACTTGGTATTTGGATTTAATGGGTGTGGATGGCGGGGTGGGGCAGTGATTTTTAGACTTAGTAAGCACACCAGGTGACTCTGATGCTCAGGCAAGTTCTGGAAGCACTGGAGTAGCCGCTCCTCGTTCATCAGACTAGAATTTCTGGCAAGGGCTACCAAAATTGACTAGGATGTCAAATCTATGGGTAATGACATAGAATTCTTCACAGAAACAGTTTTTACCCCATAAACAAGCAGATTAACTTCATCCTAATAAAAAGAAAGTGTTGGCCCTATGTCTCATAACCCAGAGCCAGTAAAAGAGGAAAGCAGTTGTCTGATTTAATGGAAAGGCTTTTCACGTTAGAACCTTGGAAACAACACTATTTTATAGACCTGGTGCTATGCTATATAATGGTGTATGGTAAAAAGTTTAAATACATTTTCTGGAGTTCTATTCCTGGCTGAAGCTATCAATCCCTCCTCTGGTACCTGGACCCTGGATTGAGGAGAAAAGGCTGTCTTGCCAAGCGCTGTCTAAGATGATCATCATAGAAGCTGCTTTCACTCCTCCACTGAAATCCATAATACAAAGGAACTGTTAGAATATTCAAGACCTTCTCAGACTGCCTTCCGTTAGGACGGGAGCCCTGCAGATGGGTTACATCCCTTGGTAGGAGCGGGAGGCTAATGAGGCAGAGCGACGAGTTGAGTCCCCTCTCTCAGGATTGAAGGAGGTTCTCGCCAGGGACCCAGCTCAGCCTGGGCGCTGCACCCAGCCCGGGCTGTGCAGAAGGCTGAGCTGCAGTTTTGTTTTGTTTTGTTTTGTTTTGTTTTGTTTTTTTGCAGTACCGGGGATTGAACCCAGGGGCATTCTACCTCTGCGCTACACCCCCGGCCCTATTTTTTTTATACTTTATTTTGAAACCAGGTCTCATGAAGTTGCGGAGGGCATCACTAAGTAGAGAGAGAGAGAGACAGAGAGAGAGACAGAGAGAGAGAGAGAGAGAGAGAGAGAGAAAGAACTGAGGTTGGCCGCGAACCCAGATCCTCCGGTCTCCGCCTCCCAAAGTACTGGGATTACAGGCGTGCGCCACCACACCCAGCTGAGCTGAAGTTTTGACCATGTGTTTTTTGTCTCCCCTCTCCCTTAGATTATGTGTCCCTGGAAGACGGGGACCAGTTGAGTTCCTCTGTCTATCCCAATACCCAGCACCCCAGATAGATGCTCAGCATTCCTTTTAGACGGTTATAAATAAACCACAAAGAGCTTGTGTAGAAAAGCAACTCTAATACAAACCCAGAGAGTGACTCAGTAAGGAAAGGACCCGAGACCTGACCCCATCCACGTACAAGGCAGAATCCGGTCTATAGGGGTGATCCTATTGACTCTTCAAGAACAGAAAACATGCCTCCAAGCCCTCCCCCCCAAAATACACTCCAGTCCCTTAAAAAAGATCACATTTAGGGTCAGTAATGTTCTGCGAACTATAGTAGCATAAAAATGTCATACGCACATGATTAAATATTGCTTAATATTTCATTTCTCGCATATGCTTATAAACTGAATTTGAATAAGCCTTTGCAAAATATGGCTTCAGGAGTTGATTTGAGTTTATGCAAATATGAATTTTTAAAAGGAAAATGGCTGCCGGGCGTGGTAGTGAATGCCTATAATTCCAGTACTCGGGAGGCAGACACAGGAGGATTGCAGGTTTAAGTCCAGCCTCAGCAACTTTGCTGAGACCCTCAGCAACTTAGTGAGATCCTGTTTCAATTTTTTTAAAAAAATGGCTGGAGTGTAGCTCAGAGGTAGAATGCCCCTGGGTTCAACCTCCAGTACCAAAATAAAACATCAAAAAAGAAAATTGACAATGGATTTGACCATTTGCAGCCACACCTGCATACAGTCAAGAGTCTAAATTCAACAGAGCCACTCTTCTCTTGTACACCTTAGCAGATACACCTACATTTTTAAAAGACAGCAAGAAAGGGAAATTAAAGTCTATTAATAATCAAAGAAGTCTATTTCCAAGTCTAGGATAGAGGCTTTCATGATCTTATTTAGAAAAAGACTTTCCTTAATACTTCTTTTGACTTGATAAACTCTCTATAAACTTCTGGGATCAAACATTGCTTCCAGAAAATAAAAACTTATTTTTAGCACTCGAGTCTCCCGTTTTTTTGAAACAAAATTCTGAAGAAAGGTATTGAAGAAGAAACGTTTTCTCTGTTCATGAATAGAAGTCTAGCCATGCCTCCTGTCGTCTCTTCAGTCTCATGGTCTATTTGCGTGTGGACTTGAGCCGGCAGAGGGGAAGTTCTTCTCCAGCGCGGCGACCACCGCAATGCCAGTTTTAAAAATATCGACTGACTGGAGGTCAGTGCCCACGAGCCGGGCAGTACTGCTTGATTCTACTTCTTCTGCAACATTAAGCTAATTCTTTAAAAATTAGGTACCAAGTGGTTCTTAATCGGTTACAATGATTAAAACAAACAGTTTGCCGGTTATGTCTTTGCTTCCATCAAAGAGTCAACATATTCCAAATGGAAAGCTCTAATCCTCAGGGCCCTAATGTAAAAAGGCCCTGCAGCCAGTAAAGGGTTACTGACCCAGAACAAATAAATTAATAAGCTTTCGTAATTATATTGGGGTTGTTTATTTCAAACCGTGAAATCGAAAGCTCTGTTCACGTTAGCGCGTGAATCGCTCTAACCAGCCACTGGGACTTGCGGGTACCCCAGCCATCTGTGGATGTGCTCAGAATTGCTTAATTCTAGACACAGAAGTTTCATCTGTTTCCTCGTTAACCCTCCAGGGCCGTCCCCAGAAAAGCCGGTCAGCATTTCCTTCAATGGCAGAGAGAGAGATTCCATTCCATGAACACAAAGGAATTATGCTCCTGGGCCATGACCCCTTTCGCCTGAACTGTCCAGGAGGAGGCAGCGGGCTCCTTGGTCCAGCTCCGTGTGCAGTCAGGGCTGGTACCTAGAGGACACCGGAGGCCTGGGCCAGGGAGGTGAGCAGTGACATCTCTTGATTGTGTTGCATGATCTCGTACCCGCTGAGTCATCAGAACTCCAGGGAACAGAGAGCGCTGGAGGGAAGATGAAGGAAACTTGGCTGAGGCAGGAGGGACGGGGAGACCGGAGAGAAGGGAAGAGAGAAGCCTGGGTCCCATCAGTCACCAGGCCTCCTGGGCTTGAACACCAGACCTGCCTCTCACACCCCATCCCCAGGGTGACCCCGAGGGCTGCTCTGTGGGGCGGGCAGTGCAGGGTCGGCCACTCGATGTTTGACAGTTGCACCTTATTTTTCTCCAAGTCGGGATATAAGAAAAATAAAGAATGGAGGACAGGAGCAAAACACACATATATTTAAAAATCTGTTTAGGTTAAACTGACAGCCCAGCAGCAGTACTTTGAAAAAAGGGAAATGCTATTTTTCTCTCAGGATTTTACTCCTATATTCCTCAAAAGGCAAATAGTTACTTACCTCAGGTTTTATAAATTGGAAATAGAATGCCTGATAATAAAGAAAAAAGTGTGTGTGTGTGTGTATGTGTGTGTGTGTACGTGCATGTGTGCGTGTGTGTGCACGTGTGTGTGCGCGTGTGCGTGTGTGTGTGCGTGTGTGTGCATATGTGTGCGTGTGTGTGTGCTCATGCATGAGTGCATGTGTGTAAAAAGAAAAATAGAGAAGCAGACAAAAAGTGATTACATTTTATATAGGGTGTACTTTTACCCTTAAATATTTTCGGGTGTATTGATTAAGAATAGGGAAATCTTCTCACATAACCACAATGAGTGGACTTATTCGCCTTAGTGAATTATTGATACAGTGCTTTTATCTAACCTCTCACCTGTATTTCAGTTGCCCACTTGACCCAACAACGTCCTTTAAAACGTCAGTCCCTCAAGGCAGGTCCAGTCTAGGTGCAGGTGTGGCCTTTAGTTGTCATGTGACTTTGATGTCCTTTAATCTAGAACATTTCCTTTACCTTTTTCTTCATTACCATGGCACATTTGGAAGATCCAGTGCCCGTCTTGTGTGTAGCAAAAGGCTGCGCGTGTTGAGTTTGTCTGCGGTTTCATCTCGACTGGAATCTGGACATGTGTTCCCAGCCAGAATGTGACGGAGGTGATGCTGTGTCCCTCTCAGGGAATGACACCTGGATGCTTGGTGCCCATCTGTTCCTCATCAGGGATGTTAATTTTGATCACTCGATGAAGGCGCGGCCCAATTTCTCCACTGCAGTATTGTTTTTTTGAAATAAACCGGCAGGTTGTAGGAGAGACTTTGATGCTCCTCATCAAAATTTCCCCCTGGATTTGTCATCTGTTGATGATTCTTGCCTGGTCCAATTTTTATTTTGATGGATGCAAAATGTCAATGTTCCAATTCCAGCACTGTTTCCATATTATTAGGTGGTATTATACTATAAGGATAAGCTAACCCTTCCTCCTTATTTGCTTATTTATTTACTTACTTATTTATCTGTTTGTGGAATTCATTTGTGATTTTGATGCTCAAATTTGCACGAGATTCTGAAACTTAAAACATTTTCATGCTTTACATTTTATAAAATATTAGATTACATATGTACACACAAACATATATCTATAAAATGCATGGGTATGCTGGACACACTAGTGTAATCCCAGTACTTGGGAGGCTGAGACAAGGAGGATCACAGGTTCAAGGCCAGCCTTAGCAATTTAGTGAGGCCCTCAGCAACTTAGCGAGACCCTGTTTCAAAATAAAAAATAAAATAGAGCTGGGAGTATATCTCAGAGGTAAAACACCCCTGGGTTCAATCCCTGGTACCACAAAAAATACTAAAAGTAAATAAATAAATGACTAAATAAATATATAAAAGCACAGGTCCATGCACATGTCTACGTGTGTGTATCACCCGGAGTGCCACAAGGGAACACAAGAGACAAACGCCTATCATGCAGCCAACATCTTAAAAAGAGTTACCAAAAGCCCATGGGGTCTTATAAATGCCATCCCACCAATTTAAAAAGCAAATGTTGGCATCAGCAAAATACATGGAGATTATCCTCAACCCAGACCATTTCTAGTCTGCTCAGAAAACCGACCGAGAACTGCAGTGAAGCAACATGACCGCCGGTCCCTCTCCCACTGGGGCCCATGGAGAAGGCAGTTCTGGGGAAGACAGTGAAATCACCATAATTATTATTTCACATTTATGTGGCACCATAAATGTACACAGAGAAGTGTGGTAGATAAAGCGCTGAATAACCAATAACACTGACTGCTCTGAGGAGGTCGGCGCCACGGAGAACCGTGAGAACAGGCGTAATTGGGCGGCGCTAGGTCAGGGGGAGAAGTTTCTTCTTGAGAGGCCACGTCCCTCCCATGACATGTTTAGGAGACTCTAGCTGAAGCTGGCCTCCTCTAACTTGCTCTTCAGCATGACTGTTGAAATAGCATGAGTGTTAAGTGGATTTGCAAACACAGCCTAGAAAGAAAGGTAACCTGTGCTATACAGCGACCCTGGGAGGTTCGGGGTCCCCTCCCTCAGCCCCTCATCCTGCTCCTGTGCCCCCCACCCCCAGGGCAGGAGAGTTAAAGATACTGTTGGCTCATGCATCTAGCTGCAGAAAAGCCAACCCTCTGCTTTCCCGTGGATGCTGATGAGCAAGTATGGGGCAGTGCAGTGAAAATCAGGAATGGGAAAACAGCAAAACTGAGCTATCCGGGGGCACCTGGGGGCTCCCCGCACTCCTCCAGCAGCACTTCCAGCAGCCCTTAGCCTGTCTGTTACATCAACCCTGCTTTACACAAGCGTCTCAAGTCAGCCCCGTTCGACCTGCAAACCAAGCATACTTCACCCAGCTCTGGGAGCTTCATCCTGAGCTCCATTCCACAACTTCCCAGCTCAGGTCTGCACACTTTAATATCAGGTATAAAATCACTTTAATACTCCCTTCTGTCTTACCTATTTGTAATTAAAAAAAAAACGGAGCACAGCTGTTACACACACCTCCTACTTCTCTCATTTACTTAAGTATTTAAGATAAGGGTGACCCCCACAAGGTTGGATGTCCCAGTGTTACCCTAGCAACTCTGGGTTTAGGGTATCCTCCAAGGCTTCAGCCTTATCTAGACATTTGGACAATGCCTGCCCAGGGAAATAGCTCATTGCTCAGGACGGTCTCCAGACCTGCCATCTCTCTCCTCTGAACTTCCATCTCCAGATGAAAGTCTCTGCTGAAGTCAGGGCACAAGAGTCTGACTCTTGCCCCAACCAAATGCCAAGTCTTTCTGTTAAACAGGACTTCTCTCCTGTTGGCGTCCACTGTTAAGCCACAAAACACCAGCAAGCCCCAGGAACTACAACACTTCCTACTACAGGAAGAACTTTTGGGGTAGGCCACCTTCCCCCAGCTTGCCCATTTCAAATGGAAGGGAAATGGGAAAGTGCATAACTTACCCCAACCCCCCATGGTGAGCAAGCACAGGAAAACCAGGGTTCCTCTCCATTAGCTTCTAAATGCTTTCTTCTGTAACTTCATCACTGGGTATGGGGCATCCCATTGCTTATCCTAAAGATGTGTCAGGAGAGGACTTGGAGACATTGATGGAGGCATCCTTGGTCCTAACCAAACGAAGAAAGCAGTCCAGCAGATGTGGTGGTACACAGCATTGTTTTGGCCTAAATCTCCTTCATTTACTAATTTGACAAGATTGTATATATTTATCATGTGTACTCTGCTATCTCAATGTACACACTGTAAATGACTAAATCTTGTTAGTAACCATGCACATCACCTCATATAGTTATGACTTTGTGATGAGAGCACTGTATATCCGCTCTTCACATTTTGGAAGAATATAATATATTAACTATAGTTACCACCATGTTGTACAATAGATTTCTTGAACTTATTCTTCCTAACTTAAATTTTGTATCCTTTGACCAGCATCTCCCCAAACGCTGCCCCAACCACCCCCAACCCCTACTAACCACACTCCACCATCTAATTTCATGAAATCAACTGTTTTAGATTGGGTTTATGAGTGAGATCATGCAGTCTCATATTTGTCTTTATGTGTCTAGCTTATCTCTCTTAACATAGTTACTCCCAGGTCCATCTATGTGGTCACAAATGACAGGATTTACTCCTTCTTAGGGCTGAACCAATACTGTATTTGTGTACAAATACTGTATTTTCTTTATCCATGAATCCAATGATTAACTTTCGGTTGGTTCCTTTTCTTGGCTGCTGTGACTAATGCTGCAATCAACATATGTGCTCGCATTCTCCCCACTGTGACTTATTGGGAATCCCAGTTTTAGAGGTTTCAGTCCATAGGGCCAGCTCTGAAGCGTAAATGGCAGCAGCAGCAACAGGGTGCGCAGAGGGACGCCGCTCTCACATCATAGAGGGCAGAAGCAGAGCAGGGGGGTGGGGGAAGACGGGCTTTTGGAAATGTATAGCCCCCAAGACCGCACTCCTAATGACCCGCCTCCTCCAGCCATGCCCACCTGCCCACATTACCACCCAGCAAATCCATTCAAATTATTAATGCACCAATGGGTTTATCCACTGATGAGATTAGAACCCTCATGGCTTAATTATTTCACCTCTGAACATTTTGCATTGTCAATCCATGAGCTTTTCCAGGGAGACATTCTATATCCAAACACTAACAGCCTGGTCGTGCATATATCTCTTTAATATGCTGATTTCACTTCTTTTAAATATATATGTAGTGGTGGGATTGCTGGGTCATATAGTGGTTCTGTTTTTAAGTTTTTGAGAGACCTCTGTGCTTGTTTCCATAATAGCCATCCTAATTTACATTCCCACCAGGAGTGCATGACAGTTTCCTTTTCTCCACATCCTCACCAACACTTGTCACCTTTTGTCTTTTCGAAATCAGCCTTTCTATCAAAATTTATGTTAAGCAAAGCCAAGTTACTTGACCTTTGGTCTGTTAAAGTGTTCCTCAAGAATGCTTTGAGACGCTTTCGTCCATTTTCATAGCGCTCATTCTCAACTTTCATCACAGGAAGAATACAAAGGACCCTCAGCAAGGCATACACATTAGGAAAAAACTTATTATCCGGCAGATGGAGGGCTTCATAAATGGCGGATGGAAGCTCTATATCTTTCCCTCTGTGTTTCCATTTGATTCTCCAACAGTGAAGCTCAGCTGAGAGTGTGTCAGGATTGGGTAAGTCACTTCTGTACATGGGAGCATGGTGTTCCTCTGATGTGTTGAATTTGAGCTGTCCCATGACTGAGGGTACCAGAGATAAGCATTTAAGAGCTCTGAGGTGCTGTTCTGAGAATATATCTTTAAGTTCCTGAATAATGTGCTCCACTGTTGGAACACTTAGGGTTTCTTTATAGTAACTCTCCGAGGTGAGCTGAGATTCTAGGTTACCTTGCTGAGCTCTGCGGAATTTCCCAGGGAGTTTCATTTGAATATCAAGTTTGGTTGCCAAGTTTGTGGCTTCCTCAAACCAAAACTCATGATCTGGATTTAATGGTGAACACATATATCAAACTACATACAACTAAGTCAGAGCTTCCTACAGATAATTTAGAAACCATTGAAAATACCTAAGAGACTTAAACTGGGCTCTCTCTTATATTTGATATTTTGAAGAAAAGCTGTAAGGTATATGTATACATTAGCCATTGGTAATCTGCCTATTTAAATGGCTCCTATTTGAACTCTCATGCTTCAGAGACCTGTCTGTTCTTCCAGAAGATACGAAGTACCACACCTCACTTCTGCGTGAACTCTGCTAGTGGCATTCTAGAATTGTTTAGTTAAGTCATTTTAGATATAACATTATCACTGTGGAACCAGTTCTCAGTTATTGAGTTACCAATTTTTGAAGAAATAAATTTTGAGGAGATGTGCGAGAAACGAGTGCATCGTTGTAAAAGGTTATAATGAGGCTCACCTTTGACTGGTAGAAGTTTTAAGTGTATTGTTAAAAATTTGAAATAGACATTTTAGGAGATTACTGGAGAGAGAAATTTATGAGCTCATCAAACATGTCAATATAAATTTTATCTTTATCAAATGAATTTAAAGGAACAAGTTACAATTAGTTTGAGTGGAAGAGCCATGCCATTGTTCTGAGCCTGGTTGTTGCTGTTTACTTTCCTTTGTTGAGCGGGCATCTTCATATGCTTTTTTTTTTTTTTTTTGCGGTACCGGGGATTGAACGCAGGGGTGTTCTACCTCCGCGCTACGCCCCCAGCCCTATTTTTTATACTTTATTTTGAAACCGGGTCTCACGAAGTTGTGGAGGGCCTCACTAAGGAGAGAGAGAGAGAGAGAGAGAGAGAGAGAGAGAGAGGCAGGGAGAGAGCAAGAGAGCTGAGGCTGGCCGCGAACCCGGATCCTCCGGTCTCTGCCTCCCAAAGTACTGGGATTACAAGCGTGCGCCACCACGCCCGGCTCCTTCATATGCTTTTTAGCAGGTAAATGTTGAACAGCTCTGCTTCCTGGTAAAAACAGAATCAGAGGCCATCAATACGGGCAACTGACTTACCTGTTTTCTTCTGTCTTTTTCCATGACTACATAGGTATTTAAAAAGCATAATCTATGTGCAATTATAGAACAAAATCTACAGAAGAATAATATAAATCTCCCAAACATGAATGCACAACTCAACCCCATAAGAGCTGTTATTACAGAAGAATTTTGTGTGGATTCTAGAGTTTAAAGATCTTAAAATAAGTTTAATAACTGGATACTATATGGTACATAGTTCCTTAAGCAATAAAATATTATAGTAAGAGTATATCAATGCAAAATTTCAAACCAATATTCAAGGTACCCAACATGACTATATTAAAATGAGCACGGCAATATAAAATTATTTTATTAAAATGTTAAATTGGACTTACATTTCTGGCAGGCTAGATGTCCTAGATGACATTGACTTTCCTTATTGAAACAATTAAGATGCTAGAAGCCAGGTGACATGGATGGGTAGATAGATGATAGGTAGATGAACACTGTCACACTGCTGAGTTGGCGTTGATGAAGGAATCTGCAGAGGCCAAGATGAAAATGAAAGCAGGAACCTAGGAAATAAGCAAGACCTGCAGAAAACCAAGGTCGGCTCTTGTGTGGATTTCATCTGAACCCTGGAGACCGCGAGCTTCTGCTTTGGTATAAAACAAAAGACAAAACCTAGACCTATTCTGTGTAGGGCATCGCATGATGCCCTTTTTCTTTATAAAGCTGCGGTCCTACGTGAATAGAGCCAATCCACATTCTCCCTAGCTAGAAGTGACCAGGCATGAAAATATTCCCACGTCTAAGTCCAGGGAAAAGGAATAGTTGACATTTAAACAAACATAAAACTCAGAAGGAAGCAAACATACCATGTAAGAGAGCCAGCTGGAAAAACAGACAGCAAAAGGAATTCCACAGGGGTTACAAATCAGTAATTATCAGAATATAAATGTATTATGCTTTATATGTTTAAACAAATAAAACCTGAAAACATAAGAAAGCAACAGGAGTTTATCTAAAAACATAAGAATCTAATCTGAAAAAGGACGACTTTGTATTTTTATCTTCTACAGATAACATTAACACTAAATTAATGAATTAAGGAGCAGATTAGAGAAAGTTGAGAAAGAGATTAGGGAATTGGCAGACAGGGCTGAAGAAATCACTCAAAATGATGCACAGACAAAAAGGAGATGAAAAATAGGACAGTGAGGTTGTACCAAGGGAAAGAACTTGGAGCAATTTGACATTTGTCTTCCTAGCTCCAGAAGGAAAAACTAAAGATGGAGGAAAAGAATCAATATTCAAATGATAATAACAATGGCTAAAATTCTTGCACAACCGTTGAAACGCAGCAACGCTTACAGCCAGGAAGCCAGATGAGTGCCAGTGGACATCAATAAGAATCATATTTATTGATGTGAAACTGCTGAATAGCGAAGAGCCGAGGAGGAAAAATGGCTAACCACCAACTAACAGCAGTCAGACTCGTGATTTCTCTGCAGTAAATCAAGCCAGAAGGTAGGGTACTTAATACCTTCAAAGTGCTCATAGACAATGATTGTCAGCCTCATTTTCCATAGCTTTCGAGAATGAGGGCGAGCTGGGCACATAACTGTAATCCCAGTACTTGAGAGCTGAGACAGGAAGATCGCAGGTTCAAGGCCAGCCTCAGTAATTTAGCAAGACTCTCAGCAACTTAGCAAGACACTGTTTTAAAATAAAAAGGGTGGGGGATATAGCTTGGAGGGGGAATGCCTCTGGGTTCAATCCCCAGTATAAAAAAAAATGAGGGAAAAATAAAGATATATCCAGACAAGTCAGAATTGAGTTTGTTACCAGCAGATTCTCATGAAAGGATTTGTATGAAAGGGTTTGTGTGAGACAGAAGGAAAGAAACTTGATTTGGTGCCCATTGCTCCAGGGCCAGGTGTGGGCAGCACAGCCCAGCCCCCTGCTCTCCCCCTTGCCAACTACCCAGCAAGGTTCAGATGAAAACCCACTTGAAGAAGAGCAAAGTGGAAATAGTTGCCCCAGTAGAAGTCGAGTTTTGTTATAGTGACAGTCATTAAGCTATAGACATCTAATCAAGTGACAGTGAGCGAGGTGTATTGTGAACTGGAAGTAACTGGAACAGTGAGGTGTTAATGTAAAGATAACACAGAGCACCCGGAAACAGACCCACACACGAGCAACTGATTCATGGCAGCTCAGTGGGGAAAGAATGAAGCCTAGAATGAATGGCTATTCATGTTGGGAAGCAAAGAAGTTCCTACTCAACTTTTCAGAGAAAAATACTGTAAGAACATTCTATTTCCTGTAGTTAGCAAGAGGTTTCTTTTTTTTTTTTTTTTTGCGGTACCGGGGATTGAACCCAGGGGCGTTCTACCTCCGCGCCATACCCCCGGCCCTAGTTTTTATACTTTATTTTGAAACCGGGTCTCACGAAGTTGCAGAGG
>PVJS01024391.1:0-28751 GCA_004027185.1 Glis glis
CAGGGGTGTTCTACCTCCGCGCTACACCCCCGGCCCTATTTTTTATACTTTATTTTGAAACCGGGTCTCACGAAGTTGCGGAGGGCCTCACTAAGGAGAGGGAGAGAGAGAGAGCTGAGGCTGGCTGCGAACCCGGATCCTCCAGTCTCCGCCTCCCAAAGTACTGGGATTACAAGCGTGCGCCACCATGCCCGGCGCTGTTTAGTGATTTTAATACCTGTTTTTATTATTCTACTATTCTGACTTTTCCAAATACCAATATGTCCAACATTATTGTCAAAATTCTTTCATTCTAGTAGTTTAAAAATAAAATATAAATTATTTATATAATAAAAGGATCTATAACTCATTTAATTTATAAAAAAGTATATAAAGATGGTCTACTAATCTAAATAGGGCTTCACTTATGCACATAGCAAAAAGGAACCAAAGAGAACTATTGATAAGCTTCTGTTGCAAGAATAACTCTTAGTCCCAAATAAACCTCTTGTCCAATAAAATATGAACATATTAATACATAAACTTGATATAGGTAACCCTCTCTGGAGTCTCCAGCCAGATATAATAGAACTAATGACTATGATTTTTAAAAGTAATTTCTTTGAAACAAAAACTGCAATAGATCTTTGTAAATTAAAAAATCCAGCCCCAGTCAAAAATCAAGAGGTGTTTTATAAATACATCCATAAGATTATTAAGAGATGAAATTATTCAAAGTTAAAGAAGTTGAAAGAAAACATAGGAAATTAGCATATGACTATCTTTCAATTATTGTTCTGACTAGTGTAGTACCTGTAAAAGCTTCCTACTTGGAAAAATCTGCTCAAAATCTTCAATCACAGCACCAATGATTTTGATACATTTTGATTTTTAAGATATTTTCTGAGAAAGATCAATAATATTTAATTAAAATATTTACTAATGTATAGCAAAATGCTAATGTAGATTAGGCATTTGTTTTTTTAAACAGCTTTATTGGTATAAATCACAGTTATCCTGTTTAGTGTACAGTTCAATGGTTTTTAGTATATTTACAGAGTTTTACAACTGTCACAATCAATCTTAGAGCATTTTCATGGCCCCAAAAAGAAATCCTGTACTCATTAGCAGTCAGTCACTCCCCATACCCAACCCTCCCCCAGCCTCAGGCAAATACTAATCTACTTTCTGTCTCTATGGATTTGCCTATTCTGGACATTTGATATAAATGGAATTGCACAATGTGTGGTCTTTTGTGATTAGATTCTGTACTTAGGATAATGTTTTCAGGGTTTATACATGTTGTACCATATATTAGTGCTTCATTGTTTTTACTACCAGATAATACCCATTGTTTATATAGACCATATTTTGTTTATCCATTCATCAGTTGATGAGCATCTGGGTTTTCACTTTGGAGCCATTATGAATAATGGTGCTACAAACGTTTATGCACCCATTTTTACATGAACATAGTTTCCATTTCATTTGTATGTATATACTCCTATGTATATATGTATACATACATAGTAGTGAATTTTCTGGGTCATATGGTAACTCTATGGTTAACTTTTTGAGGAACTGACAGTTTTCCAAAATGACTGTACCATGTTATATCCCCACAAGCAATGTATGAGGGTTCCAATTTCTACACAACCTTGCCAATACTCATTATTACCTGCCTTTTTAATTCTAGTAACATTTATTTTTAATAAGTGGTAATTATATTTTGATACATTTAGGTATTTTAAATTTGAAATACATTATGTATTGTTTTACTGAATTAAATGAATTAAAATGAAATAGTAAGCTTTGAAATACATCAAATATTTACTGCTGCTTTACTGATTTTTATTAATTTTGAACTTTCCAATTAAAAACACTGATATCAATATATATTTGAATATCAAACAAAATGAAAACCCTACACTATCATTTTTCTCTGATTATTATAATAGTTGCATTTCCTTATAGATCCTTGCATGATAATTACTTTCAGAGCTAAGAATTACACAAAACTTTTTCTTTATTGTATATTCCTTCTAGGAAAAAATGATAACTGTATAACTTATTCCTTCTTTGTACTGGCTACTAGAAGGTTTAAAACTAGAGCATTAATTGGTTGGAAAGTCTCACAAAGCTTCACCTATTATTTTCATCTTTTATTTTGTGAATATTGTTTTTACACCTCTAGTTAACTTACATCCTTTTAGAGTGAAATGGGGTATAAAAACGTCAATAAATAAATATGTGGTAAGTACTTTTTCTCTACATAGCAACCCCTATGCAGTAGTTAGGGTAAATATTCCCAACTCTTTAAGTAACAAAACTGAGGCAATGAAAAGTGATTTAATCAAACTTAGAAGGTTGGAAGTGGTAAACTGATATTAGAACACAGATCTTGGAGTCCCCCATTACAGTTCTTTATACTATCCCAGTAACACACCATCACTCTAAGATAGACATTTTCTAACATCAGGAAAGTAATTCAAAATTGCTCCTGCAGACCTAACACTTAAATGTGATAGAGTCCACATGATAAGCTGTTCAACTGTCCAGGGACTGAGACATCTCTAAAAGTTCTGTAATCCAGTTCCTACATGGCTTAGCTCTGTATGAAAGAAACAAACTTGTTTATTTCTCATTGATAATTAATTATAACTGTTGTAATATTTAAATTATCAATTTGCTACTAATGCCAGGAAACATGGTATAAGAAAAAAAATTTAGTATTTGCATAATAGTAAGGGTTATGGTATCTAATATACGTAGTTAGCTTAAGAATAGGGGACAATAAATTTCTAAATAGTTCCAATGCAGAATAATTTACAGGAAGTTACTTTATATTTCTCTGCATTATGTTTTAAAGTAACATAAAAATTATTTGGCTATATGAAATGTGTGCATTCTTCCCTAAAGAAAGTATCTATAAAGGTTGTTATAGAAATGCATTTGGTATTCATTATTAGTGATACTGAATAGAATTTAGATTTAGTGCCAGATATAGGTGAAAACACCATTAGCTGAAAATTATCTCTGGTGACTTGTGGAAATTTATAGTGCAGTAATTTCACTTATTAAAATAGGCAGATAAGTTACATGTATGTTCCAGACCTAGGTTAAAGTTGGAAAAACTGTCTAAATGATAAAGTCTAAACATGAATAGGATAATTCAATAAATTCTATGGATCCTAAAAAAAAACCCTCTTCTCTAATCCTCATTCTATCTCCACCTCTAGAGTTGAGTATTCTGAACACTTGCAATGTTTGGTCCAATGATTAGGCCATCATTATGAGTTAATAAAAATTATAAAATGACTTAAATTTCTATGTGCTCAGTGGCAGGATCTTATGAGTTAATAAGTCCTAGCTTTCTAGAATGGTAAGAAACCTTAGAAATTACAAAGTTTGCCTAAGTCATAATTATAGAGTGGGAAACAAAGACTTGGTAAAGGGATTTGCCCAACATCATCTAAGCTCGAGGCCGAGTGGGGACTAAAAACAAGCAGATCCATAACTGAAGGTTGTTCCCACAACACCATGACATTTCAGTTAAAATTTTTTTTTTTTGCGGTACTGGGGATTGAACCCAGGGGCATTCTACCTCTGAGCTACACCCCCAGCCCTATTTTTCATTCTTTATTTTGAAACAGGGTCTCACTAAGTAGCTGAGGCTGGCCACGAACCCGGATCCTCCGGTCTCAGCCTCCCAAGTACTGGGATTACAAGCGTGCGCCACCATGGCGGGCTCAGTTAAAATTTAATATGCATTTGATTTGCTATTTTGTTTAAGCCTTAAGTTTAAAAAACAGCATGCTGGGTACAGTGGAGCACACCTGTAATCCCAGTGATTTGGGAGGCTGCTTCAAGAGGATTGCAAGTTCATGACCAACCTAGGAAATTTAGAGAGATGCTGTCTCAAAATAAAAAGGGCAGGGGCTATAGCGCAGTGGGAGAGCACACACACACCAAAAAAAAAAAAAAAAAAAAAAAAAAAAAAAAAAAAAAAAAAAAAAAAAAAAAAAAAAAAGAAAGAAAGAAAGGAAAAGTTTAGCATAATATAGCCTCAAATAGTAAAATAGCCAAAAAGTTTTTACAAACACATTTTGGCTAACAGCTAACTAGAAACCAAATATAGTAGCAATGTTACTATCAGAGCTGATCATATATATATATTAAAAGCGAGTATAATGATGCCAACCTTCAGGTTTCCTAAAATATTTAAAAATTCACAAGCACTCCTACTAGATATTTCAGGGTCACTAGAGAAAATTACTTTCATGAAAACAAAGGAATAAACTTCTGAAAGAAGAGCTAAAGAGAGGTTTGGTAGCTCTTTCTTATCTATTTCATTCCCTGAAAAAATGTCAAATATTAATTTCACAAGTTGAATAATATAGATGATAAAAAAGAAGGAAGAAATAGAAATCCACCAAGTTCTGGAATCATGGATTGAGTTTTGGAAGATGGTTTGATCTTATAATCTTTTTTACTGGTCCTCTCTTGGCATTCACTGTCTTCTGAGTAACTGTATTGTATCTTCCTCTGAAATAAAATAAACATTGATCATAACAATGGCACAAAGTAAGAAGGAGGGGGGATGGAGCTATATAGGAGGAAAGTTTGGGTACACTATTGAAATTAAGTTGGTTTACTCTAAAGTAGATTGGTAATTAAGATGTTGATTATAATCACCAGGGTAACCACCTGAGATCAGAATCAGATGGCTTCACTGGTGAATTCTACTTAACATTAAAATATATGTAAATAAGTAAAACCAACACTTCATTCACGCTTCATAAAATCCAATAGGAGAGAAAGCTCCCTAATTTATTCTATGATGGAAATATTACCTTCATATCCTTTCTTCTGCTTGCTTTGAGTTTGGTTTGCTTTTCTTGAGATTCTTTTTTTTTTTCCCTTACCCAACATTGACATTCACGGTTACAAATTTCACTCTCATCACTAAACCTGATAAAGGGCATTTATGAAAAAAATCTATGGCTAATGTCATACTTAAAGACTTAATGCTTTTGCTCTAAGATCAGGAATAGGTTGAAGATGTTCACTAGCAATCACTTCTACCCAATATTGTATGGAAGGTTCTAGCAGGAACAGCTGGGCAAGAAAAATAAATAAAAACATCCAAATTTTAAAGAGGAGTACAAATCAAAATCACAATAAGATATCACTTCACATCTACTGGGATAGTTAAAATAAAAAAATAAATGGACAAGTGTTGATAAGAATGTGGAGAAATTGGAGCCCTAATAATATTGCCAGTGGGAATATGGATCGTATAGCTAATTTGGAAACAGTTTGGCAGTCCCTTAAAAAGATAAACAGAATGGAATGGACTCAAAATTGTATTCCTAGGTATATACCCAGGAGAACTGGAAACATATCCACACTAAACTTGTGTGGCAATATCCATAGCAGCATTATTCATAATACTGAAAAGATGTCAACAACCCAAATGTCCATCAACTGATGATTGGATAAACAAAATGTGGTATGCCAAAAACTGGAATAGTATTTAGTCACAAAAAGAATAAAACACTAATACATATTCCAACATGGATGAATCTTGGAAATTCTAAGTGACAGAATCCCTACACACAAGGCACATAATCCATTTATATGACATAACAAACATGCAAAAATCTATAGAAACAGAAAATAGATTAGTGATTACCAAGGGTTGAGGGGACAGAGGGATGAGTTCCTTGTTTGGGAGATGGAAATGTCCTAAAATTAGTTAGTGGTGATGGTTTCACAACCTTCTGAATATACTACAAACCTTTGAGCTGCATTGCTTGATAAATAATTTCATTTATATATAAATATATGTGGGCAGGCTGGTCACAATATGGTATCAGTCATGATCAACAAAGTTTGGGAACCATTTTAAACTCTTGAGTGTGGGTTTTAAATAAATGACAGTAGCTAATCCCCCTGCAAGATTAGTTTAGCACTTGAAGTTTAGAATTATTGTCACATGTATTTTTCTCTCCTTCTTTGTTACTTTACTGATTATATTCAATAAAGTACTGGACATTGAAAAGTAATGAAAATAGCTAATGTTTATTGAACTAGGGGTTTTTCAATAACCCCTAATTCTCATATCAATCATTCAATTTGGGTTACAACATCCTCATTTTTGTGGTGAGTGACCCAAGTCTGAAAGTGGTTATTTACACAAAGTAATGTTAAATAATAAGTGGTGGAGGTACAAACTTATTTGACTCTGCTCCAAAGCCAGGCAAATTTTCGATTACTACATTGCTTCTTTTATATTTTTAAAAATACTGTATTGTATTAGTTATACAAATATTTACATTCTTTTGACTTGTGAACTTTCATAAGGTGTCTGGTAGATGGATTTTCTCTTTTAATAAAATTAAAAATTATTATAAAGTATACATATTATTATAGAAAATACTAAAAGCTATATAAATACAAATGACCCATAATCCCACTATATCATTTTGTGTTATAATTCCTTTTTGTGTTTGTGGTATTAGGGATTGAACTCAAGGACATCTACCACTGAGCTACACCCCCAGCTCTTTTTTATTTTGAAACAGGGTCTTGCTAAGTTACCATGTGCTGGCTTCCAACCTGTGATCCCTCTGTCTCAGCCTCCCAAGTACTGGAATTATAGGCTTGTACCACTGCACCCAGTTTGAATTATAATTCTTATTTGCTATTATAAGTAAGTATTTTTCTTTGTCAGTTATGTATTATTCTACAGTCTAACTTTGCAACTTTATAATATCATCACAGTTTATTGAATTAATTCCTTAATATTACATGTTAGTTGTGTTTTCTTTACTCTAGCTTTTTTTTAACGAGAGGAGGATCCCCTAACAATCTGTCTCTTAATGAGTCCTAAAATTAATTTCCCACAGGTTCTTTTATTACAGGGCACTAAGGACTGCTTTGTTATTTTCTTCCTCTAGAGCCTTTAATCACTCTATAAAGCTTTTCATAAGTAGGAAAAAATGAGGCTGCACATTAAGAAAAAATAAATTTCACAGTTTGCTACTTTTAAGAACCACTGCTGTGTTATCAGCTTTGAGCTCCTTGCTTTGTAGGAATATGAATTTCATAGTTAATACATGCCATGGGTCACAGTTAATAAAGTACCTCTTAGCTTGTCTAGAATTTTTAGCAACTTCCAAACCTTATCCCAAAGACAGTATATCCTTATTTATCTTTAATTGCCTTTTTTCAAACCTGTATATGTTAGGATCTCTAGAATAAATCCTTCAACAGCCCTATAGATACCTTGTTGATTGTGGCCATGATTCATACAGTAGGAACACAGTAGCTAACATTCGATCAGGCACTATTCCTCTTTGACAGATTTTTAAATATGATTTCATATTTAATTGGGTATTTTCTAATATTCTGATTTATTCTGAACATTAGGAAAACTTCATAAGTCAATATTTTAATAATAGCATTGCTATAATTTAGATGTAGACTGTCACCTGAAGGCCCATATCCAAGGCTCGGTCCCCGGGGTGACGCTATTGGGAAGTGGGGCCTGATGGGAAGTTGTTCGATCCTTGTAGGCGTGTCCTTGAAGAAGATTGTGGGACCCCAGCCCCTTTCTCTTCTTTTTGCTCCCTGGCTTGTGATACAAGGGACTTTGCTTTGCCACGTGCTACCACCATTATGTGCTGCCTTGCCACAGGCCCAAAACAGGCCAATTCATCACAGACTAGAATCTTCAAGACTGTGAACTCAAATAAATATTTTCTCTTTATAAGTTAACTACCTTGGGCATTTTATTAGTAATGACAGAAAGTTGACTAACACAAGGACATATGAAAATATCAACCGAAGCAAACATTAAAAGCCACTGACACTTGGTTTTTAAAATATTGTTTTAAGTAGAATATATAAGTGCACAAAACATAAACTTAAGGGTTCTATGAATTATAATAAAGCAAATCCTCATGTAACCAATTCCCATGTCATTAAATAGAATATTGCCATCATGTGGAAGATCCCCCTCATGTTCTTTCCAATTATCATTCCCTTTCTCCTTCCCATTTGCAATTGCTATCCTGTCTTCTGACACCACACTTTAGTTTTCCTGTCTTTAAACTTTATGTGAATGGAATCATATTACATATATTCTTTCACTTCTGACCTCTTTCACTGAAGACTAAGAATTATCCATAATGTTGTATAAACTGTACTTTTTAGTGATATTATATGCATACATGTATAGATATTAAAATTTTATCCATTCTACTGATGATAAACATTTAGGCTGTTTTAAGTTTTGAAGGTTATAAATGAAGCTGCTATGATCATTCTTGTACATGCCTTTTGGTATAAATTCATACACCATTCTGTTAGGTCTATAACTAGAATTGTTGAGTCACCGAGTAGGTGTATGATCAGTTGTATATAGAAGTTAATGCTCAACAATATTCCAAAGTAATTGTATAAATTTACACTCCTACCAGCAATGTATGAAAGTCCCCTATTCTTTCACTTTCTTGACAACATGTAATCATTAATTGTTAAAATTTCTGGTTGTACCTTATAATTTTCATTTGCATTTTGCTAATGAACAACGTGGTGTTAAGAACCTTTTTTTTATGTCTGTTGGCCATTTGGATATCTTCTTCTGTGAGGTGTTTAGCACCAAAACTTGGTTGTAAGACTTTTCTTTCAATTCTCAACAAAAGAAAGATACTAACTTCCATTGTTAAGTCATAAATTTTATGGGAGTACCAATTATATGTAACTAATTTAGAAGAATACAGGTATATAGAAATAGCCCTATTAGATAAGTTTAGGGTTATTCTGTTTCAGAAGTGAAGGGCTTATTTTTCCATTTGTTTGATCATTCATTTACTCATGAATTCATTCAGAAATTCTTAAACACCAACTTATGCCTGGCATTGTATTCAATATCAGGCTTCATCACAGCTGGAAGTGACAGAGCTGGGATCAAGCATGAGCAGTGTGTGGGGCAGGCGTCTGCTGAATGAGCAGGGACACCAGGTTGTGGGATACACCTCGTTGCATTAGCACCCCAAACTCAGTTCAGACCCATGCATGAAGGTCCCACACACAAGCTGATCATCAGCATGATGTACAGCCTCCTACGGGAGAAAGCAGGAACGGGTTTAGTGCCTGGGTGATCCACTGGGTGTCCTTTGGTACTAACATGCCCAATTTTGGCACTAAGAGGAAAAGTAACTTAGCCATGGCCTGGAAAGGACATGATAAACAGAGGCTCCGATTCGGCAGGGAAAAGGGTCTGGGTCATTCCACTCACAGGTCATGTATGGGTCAGCTTGGTACGCAGGTGTGTAGCTACAACAGAGCCCTACTACCTCCTGGTTTCTTCCCTTCCCCTACAGGTGTTGATCCTATGAAGGCCAGAAAAAACTTCCTGCCTGTGATTCCCATTTCAGTCTATCCCTGAGTGATCCAACCTACAACAATATTCAGTGGAAAACCAACACACTCAGTCTAGTAATATGTATGTGTGAATATATAATTAGAATGACAAAGTTTTATTTCTATTTTCAAAATATTTCTCTTTTCACTAAGCAAATTTGAACAAAGGTGATATCTTAATGAGATAATGAAAAGAGATTAATGAAAAATAAAAAAATAGTTATGCAGAACACAGATAACATAGCAGGCTTGAGATTGACCTTGGGAAAGCCTGCTTGCAAGGCTGGCCCACGATTGTTATCTGGGAACTTAATGATATTAAACTTTCTCTAAATGAGAATGTTCACCTGTGCCTCCCTGTTTATACAAAAACCATGGTTCATACTGAACCCTGTTTAACTGCTGGGAGTCTAGAATGTTGGCAAAGGGCAGGTAGAAGATGTCTATGTGATCTGCCTTCAGTAAAAACCTTGGGTGCTAGAAGACTAACAAGGATCCCAAGTAGATGAAACACTGGTTGTCACAACTCACTGCTGAGGGAATTGAGTGTGTCCTGTGTGACTACTCAAGATGACTCCGAAAGCTTACACCTAGTGTCCTCAGGCTTCATCCAATGAGTCGTTTCCCTTGCTGATTTTGCTTCATATTCTTTCTTTGAAATAAATCTTAGCCACAAGTACAAATATATGCCAAGTCCTGCAAGTCCCTCTAGTGAATATCTGAACATGGAATGGTCTTGGGATCCCCTGACACAGGGGTATAATTTTTTTTGCAAGGAAGTCCTTCGGCATAATTATCTTAATATTTAAACTACATTATATTTCCAAAGATGAAAATGTATGAAGAGAATGAATTACAATATAAATAGTTTACTTCTACTTAAGAAGGAATACACTTTGATCCTGCTCGTCAAATATTGGGCAAAATGTTGCTATCTCATTGGTCTCTACCAAAGAAATTTGCTAGATTGCACAGCCATTGAGTGCTTCTTGCCTTGACCTATATTTGAAAAGGATTCTGATTTATAACCAAGTTATATCTTGGTTCAATTTTTAGTGTTAAGTTATATAGGAATATATTCCTCTACAGGGGAATAAGGTTATATAAGAGTAATTTTTCTGTGACTAGTACAGGACCAGGAAATATTGTGTAGGTAGATAACTTCCTAAACCCATAAAAGATACCTCCATTCTTTATCTATCCTAAATTAGGTTTTGTTTACATAGAAAACAATAGTTTAAACTGCACTCATCTACTTTTATTTCAATGTCCACTACAATGAAAATATCTCCTCACTAAAAAGGTTAAGGCTGACCTTTAATTGTATTTATAGTTATTAATGGTGTAGTTTTAAGCTCTCTTTGACACTGAATTTTTTTAATTTAAAAATCAGATCTTACTATGTTAGAGGAACTAAAAATGTTTCTAGGATTTAAATGTATAGTAAACAGACTACAAATGTCTTTAAGTTCTCTTACCATCTGCTATTTTATATTGTTGCTATAAAATCTAGAAGTTCAGCTTTCAAAATATAACAGACACCTGTTTCATCAGTACCATTAACAAGTAAGTGTAATTAATTACAAAGAAAATATATAGCCAGGCTTACGTTTTCACTAGATTCTCTTTCATTCTAGGCAGTTGATCCATCTGTTGCCTTTTAGAAACTTGATGTAAGCCAGAGATCTGTAATAAAAAAAATTCAGTATTCATCCTCTTATTTCATGATTGATTTCAGAGATAAGAGGAATTTTCTAACTCTTTCATAACTAGGTCCTTTAATAGCATGTGTAAGAGAAGCTGAAGAATAATGGTAAATTGTGGCCTTCTCTGTTATGATCAAGCTTCTAAAGATTCTGGAAATCCCCCTGGAATTCCTCTGTGGGGCAAGCCCCACAGACTGTGTGACTTTTAAAATAAATATGGAGAAAACTGTATCACCCTTTGTTGTTTTTGTAGTAGACATTACATACATGAAATTTATATACATAAAACATGTACCTTGACATTGCTACAGATAAGACTATGGAAGCAGTAGGTATGATAGGGCAGAAATATAAAGACAAGGTCATGCTTTCATTTTTCTCTATTTTTAAATTCCTCGATGATAGAAAAATGGAGAGTTTTTATGAATGGTAGTCAGTTCAGGAACAATTGAGGCTGATTAATTTAGAGTGGCAATTGAAGCCACTAGTGAATGAGATCATTCATTTAGGGCAACACAAAGAAGTAACTCAATGATATAAACTGGGAAAGCACCTTTTAAGAGAATGGGAGACTCATCAAAGGTAGAGAGGGCCATCATTTAAACAATGGGAACCCCCTAAAAAAAGTGTCAAGTCAAGTGTGTTTATTGAGGGTAGAGGAATATTCAAAGAAATGAGCAGAGACTTCTAGTACCCAGAGCATGATGAAAAAGATTCTCCAATATGCAGCTATTAAAGTACACACTGGGTCCAAGCACAAAGGCAGGATCAGAAGAGAGATGAAAAGAGTTTGAGGAGTAAAAAGCAAAGGCAGTTGGGTATTGCCACTATTTTGTAAAGTTTGGCTGAGAAAAAGAAATCTAAGGTAATAATTTTATGAGGATAATTGGTGTAAAATAAAAGTTTGAGGTTTCTTTTTTTGTTTGTTTGTTTTTGGAGCACATTGCAAGCAAAGAATAACCCACAGACAGTGAAAGAAATTAGAAATATAAGCTGGGCATGGTGGCACACACTTGTAATCCTAGTTAGTACTTGGGAGGCTGAGACAGGCTGCAAACCTGTTGGAGGATTACAGTTTCGAGGACAGCCTCAGCAATTTAGTGAGACTCTCAGCAACCTAGTAAGACCCTGTTTCCAAATAAGAAATAAAATCGGTCTAGGGGTGTAGGTCGGAGGTAGAATGCCTCTGGGTTCAATTCCCAATACCAAAAAAAGAAATTAGAAATATAAAAGGAAATAATTATTGAGTCCTAGAGGCAGCAGATAGCCTTGGGAAGAAGATTGGAATCCTTTTTCTTTAAGACAAGAGGAAGAACAGGAGCAGTGGATAAAGATACGGGCACATTTGAAGATAAAAAGGAGAAAAATTGGATTTTATACCTGATGGAGTCTCTTCTCTTTGTGATCTAAGGTATTAGATAATTTGCTAAGACTGACAGGTTTGGGTGTATTGGAATGAAATTCCTCCCTTCCTTCCTTCCCTCCCTCCCTCCCTCCCTCCCTCCCTCCCTTCCTTCCTTCCTTCCTTCCTTTCTTCCTTCCTTTCACAAATTTATTAAACATCTACTATGTGCTACTACTACATTAGTACAAGTCTAATTGTACTAATGTAGACACAAAGACAAGTCGTGGTTCTATTGAAGAAACAAAATAAATGGAAAATTATAATTAAAACCTTGATAAGATTTGCACAGGTGCTTTGTAAGCATACAGGAGATGAACTAACTCAGGCCATAGAGGGCTCCATATAGAAGTGCAGCCAGTTAAGAACTAGGGAAAGGATATTCTAGGCAGAAGGAACAGCAAGGATCTCAGCTCTAAAGTAGTATGTATGTGTAGGAATTGCACATAGCGTTTGGTCTGGCTGCGGTACAGACATTAGCAAGGACGCTGCTGTGAGACAGGCACCACCATGTTGGAGAGGACCTTGTAGTCCACACCAAGGAGCTCTGCTGTGATCCCTTGGGCAGTGCAAATACATAATCTCTGCATTTCAAATTGATGGCTCAGACAGCAGAGAAGAAAAATGAGTGTGGTAGAGACAAAGATTATAATAGTGGTGCTGTTGAGATTATATCTCAAGTACTAGATTTAAACCTGGGAAGCTCCATTTTTAAATGAACAATAATAAAATAGAGTTGTCCAAAAAGGAAACAGAAATGTAGAGGCATTCTGGAACCTTTGTCAGGAGAGATAACTAATGGAACTTATTTTAGTTCAGAAACAAAACAGTACAAAT
Organism: Glis glis; assembly: GCA_004027185.1. NCBI lineage: Eukaryota > Metazoa > Chordata > Mammalia > Rodentia > Gliridae > Glis > Glis glis. The sequence goes on from PVJS01024391.1 coordinate 13,357, forward strand.
CAAACAAAAAACTATGGAAAGACAGACACTTGTTTCCAAATTTTTGAAAGGCCATGATAGAAAAGGAGAGTAGACTTGGCCTGTCTTCAGAGGATGGAAGCAAAACCAATGGACTTTAAAGAAATTTCAGGAAAGGAAAATAAAGAGCATTATGTGATTTTTAAAACTATTATAGCAGGAAATGCCTAATGATAAAATAGATAAATAGGTCCCTTCTCTGTAAATTAAGAGCATTATATTCAAGTATAGTAATCCTAAAGTATTCAAGTATACCAAAAGTATTATATTTAATAATCTCTTGGATCCATTGCTAAAATTCAATGTTTATGAGAATAGAAGCTAAAACAAATTTATTAAGTACTGCAACAAGGTCTAGCCAGTCTTCCTACCTGACTTCAATAATGAAGTGTACCTGTGTATTCTTAAAAAGCAATATTTGTACTGTATACACAGTGTGCAAATTAGAAGAATCCTTAGATGGGCTAACTAAAGTTTCAGTCAAAGCAGTGGATCAGAAGTGAGACAAAGTCATAGAGACAGCAGCAGAAGTATAAAAAGCAGACTCAGCAAATAGCTCTATTTATCTACTGAAGAATCAATTATTTATGTATTCAGCATGGATAGAACTGCAAATCATCCATTAACCTTTCCAGTCTCCACAGTATCTGTATGGTCAGAACCGTCTTTGACTATAAAGATTAATAATTCACTTTAGAGTGAAAATCCTTATTAACATGTATACTGGGGACAGGATTAACATCTTCCTGGGAAGCTGTTGAAACAGGCTTTGATTATATGTTCAGTGATCCTATATTGCCAGAGTAGGATTATGCCACCTACATATATATATATTTTTTTTTAATTTTATTTTTTATTTTGCAGTACCAGGGATTGAACCCAGGGGCATTCTACCTCCGCGCTACACCCCCGGCCCTATTTTTTCATACTTTATTTTGAAACCGGGTCTCACGAAGTTGCGGAGGGCCTCACTAGGGAGAGAGAGAGAGAGAGAGAGAGAGAGAGAGAGAGAGAGAGAGAGAGAGAGAGAGAGAGAGAGAGAGAGAGAGAGAGAGAGACAGGGAGAGAGCTGAGGCTGGCCGCGAACCCGGATCCTCCGGTCTCCGCCTCCCAAAGTACTGGGATTACAAGCGTGCGCCACCACGCCCGGCTCCACCTACATATATTTTTAAGATAAACAAAGGTAAATAAATGCTTCAAGAGCAAAAGACCTTAACCTTAAAAAATTCCTACTACAGCCGGGCGTGGTGGTGCACGCTTGTAATCCCAGTACTTTGGGAGGTGGAGACCGGAGGATCTGGGTTCGCAGCCAGCCTCAGCTCTCTCACTCTCTCTCTCTCCCTGTCTCTCTCTCTTTCCCTCTCTCTCTCTCCTTAGTGAGGCCCTCCGCAACTTCGTGAGACCTGGTTTCAAAATAAAGTATAAAAAATAGGGCCGGAGATGTAGCACGGAGGTAGAACGCCCCTGGGTTCAATTCCCGGTACCGCAAAAAAAAAAAAATTCCTACTACAGTGTTTTACATATCACCTTCTTCTTAATGACTTGGGCTTTTCATTATCTATATAAATTGCTGTATTGTGTTCAGTTCAGTGAACAGTTTTATTTTTTAAATTATTTTTGTGTGTGTGGTACTAGGGATTGAACCCAGAGGCATTCTATTCCCGAGCTACACCCCCAGCTCTATTTTATTTTTTTTTTAATTTTGAAACAGGATCTCTCTAGATTGATGAGAGTCTCACTACTTGCTGAGGCTGTCCCCGAACCTGCGATCCTCCTGTCTCAGCTTCCCAAGTAGTAGGATTACAAGTGTGAGCCACCATGCCTGGCCAGTGAATAGTTTTAAACACTGACTATGTGCCACTCTTTGTGTACAGTGTAAGGGAATAGAAAGAATGAGGCACCCTGACTGACCTCAGGAACCTACAGCCAAGTGAAGCACACAGACATATCAGCCAGAAGGGACAAAAAGGCAATTTGAAATTCTGATGCCCCGTCACTGAAAGAGGGGATAGCAAGATCAAGAAAGAAAAACAGGAAAACAATATTCACCATGTACTGGAATTTAGAACCTACTATGTGTCCGGCCTTTCACTCAGCACTTCACATCTACTGTATGTCTTAAGACTTACAGAACCCTGAGACTGATACTGATACTACATAGACTCTTCCTTTCTTCAAGTAAGGAAAGAAATGAAGAACCAGAAAGGCTACACAGCAGTTAAGTACAGAACCAGGATTAAAATCCAAATTTTCAATGGATCCACAGTCTGTGGTCTTTTCATGAGGTCAAGGCTCCATAAAGGGGGTAGCATTAGTGCCAGACCTCGATGGAAGTGGAGTTGGCACGTATGAGAAGGAGTATATTCCATGCAGAGTACTGGAGTCGGAGGAAAGGCACAAGGGTACTGTGCCGCAGGAGGAAGCAGTGCTTCCAACCCAGCATCAAGAACCATGAGATGTGAACTGATTTCCATATTATGGACAAGTGACTACAAGGATGGATTGTATCTCAGCTCCATTTCCTACTTTACGTTGGTCAACGCTACAAAGCCAAGCTTCCTTTTACTGACTGTTGCCCTGACTTTCATTCTCAGGCACATCCCACTATTGGCTTCAATTCCCAAACCTAATTCTCTTCCTCTGAATACTTTCATTGATCCCTGTAGATACCCCAGATCAGTGATAAGAAGATTACCCTTCATGTCAAGCCCACCCTTGAGGTCCTCCACCTCCTTGTCTAACTAGCTATGCTTTAGGATTACAACCCTCTTTGTAGCGCCCTTGATTATTGCTATCTTCAAAGTTATATCCTGAACTATCTTTTCTTTTTACCTTATTTATTCTCCCTAATGCATCCCATTCATTCACATGACTTCATAAACTATTATATGCTAATAGTTTCCAAATCTATGTCTCTAATCTTTAACATTTTCCTGAGATTCCTATATTCAATAGCTCTTTGGACAGTTCTGTCTAAAGGTAACACACTTTGAAAACTGAACTGATATCCTAATCTTAAATATATAACAAAATAAAGTCAATATTGATTAAATATTTATACATCAAATATTAAGCCATATAAATACTAAAAGATGCAGTGAATGATATGAAGCATTGAGATGAAGGTGGCCTTTTTAACTACGATATCAGAAGTCATAAATAAAAGATAGCTCTGGCAAAGTGAAAAAACTCTATAATACTGACAATATCATAAATAAAACTGAAAGACAAAATGAAAAATATGTGCAACATAATTTACTGATCATTTCCCTGTCCTGTATTTATAAGTAGATACTTTCTACTGATAGCAATTCTGTGTCTACTTTAGACCTTACCATAAATTATTATGAAATGAAGTACGTGGAATTTCATGATGGTAGAGGTAGAGCAGCTTTTCTGAATTCTAGTGATTATAGATAAAACTAAAAGAATAACTAAGAAAGTAAATATGCAAGATAATCATGTAATTATGGAGACTTTTATCTCTTTTTTACCTCTTTATAAATTATATGTTTTCCTTCAACCCTCCATTATTTAGAAACTTGGTACCTTTTCTCCCATAATTCCAATGCCTGTTTCTCCATCAAACAAACAAACAGCCAAATTGTAGAAAAGTGAAAACATAACTTAAGGCCAGAGGAAACCTTAATATCCAGTTGGATATTAAGAAGAATTTACCTGAGACATTTCAGCTAGGTATGTACGACGCTCATTGTTGGTCTTCTGGTAAGCCTACATGAAAGATGCAAAAGTAAAGAATTCAGCATAAGAAAAGATTAGCAATACAAGCAAGGCAATTACTGAGTTGAGGTTCATGTCTCCTATTTTTTAAATACTGTAGGAACTCATAACAATTTTATGAAAAGTTATATAACAGGGTTGCAGATAATCCTAGAAATTATGGCAGCTTCAAAGGAATTGTTTAGTATAAAATAAACACAAACCTTTGATTCTTGTTCCAATCTAAGTGCATAGTCTTTCACTTGATTCTCAAGACTCCTTTTTTCTTTTTCTAGTTGTTTAAGTAATGTATTTAAGGATTCCTGGAAGCATAAACAGTAAATTTTTATATATACTCATATTCTTTTTATTTTTTTGCAGTACTGGGGATTGAACCCAGAGGCATTCTACCTCCGAGCTATGCCCCCAGCCCTATGCTTTATTTTTTATTTTGAAACAGGGTCTCACTAAGTTGCGGAGGGCCTCACTAAGTAGCTGAGGTTGGCTGCAAACCCGGTTCCTCCGGTCTCAGCCTCCCAAGTATTGGGATTACAAGCGTGCGCCACCACACCCGGCATATATACTCATATTCTAAGCAACAATAAGAAATGACCACCAAAAATTGTTCACTAGTGAGTGTCTTCCACATCTAATATTCTGTGATTTCATAATACTATAGTATGTGCTTTTTTTTTTTTGCGGTACCGGGGATTGAACCCAGGGGTGTTCTACCTCCACGCTGCACCCCCGGCCCTATTTTTTGTACTTTATTTTTGAAACCGGGTCTCACGAAGTTGCGGAGGGCCTTCACTAAGTAGAGAGAGAGAGAGAGAGAGACAGGGAGAGAGATAGAGATAGAGATAGAGAGAGCTGAGGCTGGCTGCGAACCCGGATCCTCCGGTCTCCGCCTCCCAAAGTACTGGGATTACAAGTGTGCCCCACCACGCCTGGCTTAGTATGTGCTTTTTAAGTAATAGTAATAATAATAATAATGATCAAAATATTTGTTGAGCTTTTAACACTATAACATGTATTATACTGAGTGTCTTCTACAGATTAGTTTTTTTTAATCCTTATTACAACTCTTGAGATGTTTAACATCTATTTCAATTTTACTGCTGGAAAAATGGCAAACTTATAGAGGATACATAAGTGGCCCAAAGGCAGGCAGCTAATTGAGGGTAGAGATAGAATTAGAACTCAGGTAAATGGCTCCAAAGGCAACACACACTAAATAATTATTAACAATTAATAGCATGCATTCATACTATCACTACCTTTGTAACAAAGGAAGTATAGATGATATCCTATTTCTAACTGTATACTTTAAGTACATTTTTACATAATGATAAAAACTACTTTAGAGAACAGGAGAAAACAGGCATCCAGATAGAGGGAAAAGCTATGGCTCCTCTTTCATAAAGAATGGAGTGGATTATTTTGATTCATATCAATAATACTGTGCAATACATAATTATAAACTATCAAAAAGATACACTATTAAGATGTATAATTTATATTGGCCAACCTGAGTTACACTGATTTCCTAGTAATTTGAGAAATAAATGTAAGCAAACCCTTTTGTAAAAGCTTTAGCTATTGTGATGAAAGGTTCCTGGACTAAGGTCTTAAGTTTCCAGAACTGTGCTACTCTGTAATACTTGCACAATTCCCCTAGTTATCCACTTTATTGCCTGTTCTACTACTCTACTTCTCTCCTTTTGCTTAATGAATAATCTCATCTTCCTAATCATAGTTCTTATCTCTCCGTCTCTTTAACAAATGCCTCCCTCACAAACTCCAAAGCTTTCTTTTCTGAATGCTACTTTCCCTAAGAGCCTCCTACTGTAGTTTAGCTTTCCAGAGAGGAGTTAGATGTGGATAGTTTCCTAGGTACATCATAGAAAATTACAGAAAAACTTTCAAGGGGGTTATAACCCCTCTGCCTGGCCATCATATCATCTGGGGCAGAAATTGTACAGACCTGATGACTGGGGTCAAAGAGGCCTGGGAAGAGGAATGTGGATGGCCCTACTGAGGTGGGAACAAAGGGTAAGATTTTCTAGTGTACTATATATTGCATTATAATTCTCACTAGAGAGTATCCACTAAACAAGAGGCATTAAACTAAATGGATGCAAGTCTTGGCCAGGAAATATCTTCTAGCTCTGTCCTTGGTCAGCTGATACTTAGACGATAAGCATATGGACAGCGGCTGAGATGGAGACTTTGCATTGATTGTCTCAACAGCATGGGTTCCTTCCCATCCATGAGTCTTCCCACCCCATGACCCATAACGGTGAGGTAGTATTGCTGCTGCTCAATGTCTGACCTGCCAGGGAGAGACATCAACATGAGCCCCTGATAGGGTACCATATGCTTCAAGGAGACCAACCAGCCACTTGGTAGCAAGTTGATTACCTAAAACATCTTCCACCAGTTCATCCTGATGTGTGTTCTTGATACAATTTCACCTTTCCTTTCCTATCCAAAATACCTCAGTCAACCACATACTTTGGTAATCTATCAGTTCTGAGAGGGGAAAAGTCTATTTTAAACCAAAAGTTTCCTGTAGGAAAAATACCAAACTTTTCACCCTGTTTCAGGAGAGATTGGCTGGGTGGTCAACTGGTTGATGCCAAAGACTGGCAGCCTAGCTAATTTAGAGGTTCAAAGAATGTGACTTGAATGTAGGATGGTGGACATGAGGCTAAGTCACTATAATGAAGTGAATCTACACTACCACTAGAAGATAAGTTGTTCCTGTTCTGTAGGAAAGCTGAATTCTTTATGGCTAGATTTGTCTCCAGAGCCTGCCCCACAATCATGGAAATGAACACTGGTACATGCCACTGGGAACTTGCTATTGTTTTTATGGCATTAGGTAAATTCATGAGCTGGCTTTAGTCCAACAGGCCCAGGGACCAATTTTCTCTAAGCCTGCATAGGTTGGTTGTTGAGTCGTCCCACACCTTTTAATTTTTTCTTACACTCTGGGAAAAGTATGAACAGGTGCCCTTGCTGGGAGACTTACACATGTGAGAGTCCCTTCCCAAGTCCATACAGAATAATAACTGTCCAGTTTCCTGGCATGGCCCAACTCAACTCTACCATCCAGAAATTGCTTATGATGACATGTGAACTTCCTGTGCTGTCTTAGTCCGTTTTCTGTTGCTATTACATAATACCTAAAACTGAGTAATATATAAAGGAAAAGGCTTATTTAGATCATGATTCTAGATGCTGGAAATTCAAGATGGAGCAGCTGCACCTGGCAAGGGCCTTGTGCTGGCTGCATCACAACATAGTGGAAAAGTAGAAGAGCAAAACACAAAACACAAGGAGTGTTTATAACTACCTCATTCCTGTAAGAAAAGGATTATCCCTCTTAACTACCTAAAGGCCCTACCTCCTAACAACACATGGCAATTAAATTTCAACATAAGTTTTAGAGGTGACAAACTAAGCCATACATCTACCGACACTTTAGCACAGGCACCTAGTGTCCAGATTAGCAAACACACAGCCTTTGGGGAGGTATGTGATTTATGTAAGCCCTTACACTTAAAAAGGAGAGGAGTTGAAATAATCTTGTAAGAATAGCAGACTGTCTCATAATGGCATTAGAACTGTACCACCATGACTGTGCCAGCACCTAGTGAATAATGAGCACTCCATCTCCTTCTGGGTGTGAAGAGCATATAACATTTATTTACTGCTGGATCTGGTTTCCTACTAGCCCTTGTGCAAGTAGTCTTGGACTGCTAATATGTGACATACAGATTAGTTCTGATACCCAAATGAACAAAAGGCTACTAGCCTTGAACTATACCCAGGATTTCAAGTCTTCCTTCAAACAATTATCTTAATTGTGGCTCAAGCCTTCAATCATGAAAACTAAAGATTTTCTGTCCCAGATGAAAAGTAAATAGGTAGTTGGAGGAGTGAGAGTTGTTATATACTGGCTAGCCTGATGTAGTGTCTTTAAAAAGTTACTACTTAGCCAAGCATGGTGGCACACATCTGTAATCCCAGTACTCGGGAGGCTGAAACAAGAGGATTGCAGGATCAAGACCAGCCTCAGGAACTGAGCGAGACTCTCAGCAACCGAGGGACACCCTGTTTTAAAACAAAAATTCAAAAAGGGTGTAGCTCAGAGGTAGAATGCCTCTAGGTTCAATCCCCAGTACCACAGGGGGAAAAAAAGTTTCTCTTTCCTAGAAAGTACACTCTGGGCTCTGCACTCTGCATAAAAGAACAATCTCACTGCAGGACTAGAGTTAGTGTGCTTTGTCTCCTGTATCCATCTCTGAATCAATCAACTTTGGTGGGGTGAGTGAAGAAGAGATACTATGGCTGGATAGTTTGTGTAAGTTCCTTACCTCTGGACTCTGGGGGCATACTAGGCAGTAAAAACTCCTTCAGTATTAAACATATGATTGAAGTACAGGGGTGCAATTTTCAAACGAAGGGGAAGGCAGAGAGAATACTTATCAAACCAAAGGAAGTACCCTCAACAAGGGAGATGTTAAAGCCCAGAATTTGACCAAGGTATCTAGATTGCTGAAGGGTGGGGAGAATTAATTCAGCAGTTCAAAGAATTGTGAGGCTATAGCATTGGTTAAATTATTTATAATCAAGTTCCCCAATACATTAGTGGGAGAGTAGAAAAGAAGAAGGTTAGCCAGGGAACAGAGCAATAATGTATTAAACCCATTGAGTTTGAAATTTTAATCCCTAAACCAGTAACTAATACTTTTCAGTAACTCAAATTATTTCTCATATTCCTACAAATTAAATAAAAGAAGTTCTACTTAAATTCTCTCAACTCTTGTTGGTCATGATCTAGGTCAGTAACTCTATTAAAAGAAACATTCAAAGACTAATGAAAGCAGCTGATTTAAATCTCCCAAAACAAAACTGCAAAATATTTTAGAGCTCACACCTTCCTGAAATACAATGAATTCACTAAAAATGTTACTTATTATTTCATATACTTGCTAATCATTATTAGAATTTTTAAAAATTGTACTGAGGATAATTAGGTCAGCAGAAATGGCAAATTCCAGTCTCTTAAAATAACACGTGGTAAATCCCTTAGAAGTGATGACTCTCCGCTATGCATATTTGATTAACATCCTTGTTAAAACATAATCAGGTGATATTTCTCAGGTACGCATTATTCTTCCTTGAGAGTTAATTATCCACTGGCATCATGAATGGCTTCCAGTCCCTTTCCCCCAAATATAAACTTGCTTTAGAAGAAAATCAATGAAAGCTGAACATATGTGAGAAGCTAAACTGAAATATTTTATAGAAAATGAAATGCTTATGAAATAAACTGCCCAAGTTTGAAGAGTTATTGAAGGGATAATCAGGGAATTGTGGATATAGTTTCAAATCCTGGTATATGGAGCCTTGTTCCAAGGACTCCAAGGTTAGGTTACAATAGTAAGATCAATCAGTTATTAAATACATTTATAAATGTAAAAGAGACTCTACTCTAGCCGATTTAAACATTCTTTCAATGGGAAAATGCATTCTAAATTCTAAAGGATACTCACTTATGGATAACCTACTAGAATCAAAATTATTTTTATATTAGAGGTAACTTAAATGACATATGGCCCAAAACTATAGGAGCTCATACTAAATATGTACATGCAAAATAGCAGTTAAATGCAAGGTGACATATGAGTAAGTGCCAAATGTGAAACATAGACAATATATACATAAGTTTTTAAAAGAGGTCAATCAATGTGGGTAGAGCATATAAGGCCCCCAAATGGAAAGGATTTTAATGGAAACAAACAGGCAGATTGGGGATGGGAGTGGGGGGAACCATATATTGATAATAGGCTTAAATATGAAATTATTATTTAATAACAGGATTAGAGCTGAAGCAAAATATTTGAGCAATAAATAAGAGGCAAAGTAAAATAACTAGGGAAGGACCTGGTTATAAAAGGCTTGGGATGTTAGGCTCAGGAATGTACTGGGAGCTATTGGAAGTTATTAAAGAAGTGACATGATAATAGCAGGTTGTTAGGAATATTAATCAAGTGGCAGTCTCTATGAAGAAGGATGTTTGTTATCTATTGGTGTACATTTCAGCTCTAACCTTAATTTTTTAACATACTTTCTTTGTGATTAGTCTATATCTTGCTGCTATCCATCCTGACTGAATTTCTTGCCTTGTAGCCTAACTGTGCGGTTCATTCATTTATTCCAAAAATATTCATCAAGTACCTCCTATGTTCCAAGCATTGTGCTGGGGATATATATCAGTGAGAATTACACACCGACCCTGGCCCTATGAAGCTGAATGTACTTGGTGCCCCAAAATGTGGTCTTTTTGGTGAATGTTACACATGAGCTTGAAAAGAATCCAGGTTCTACTGCTGTTGGGTGTAAGAGCCTATAATATCAATTAAAACAAGTTGGTTCACAGTGCTGTTCAGGTCAATCTCATCTTTAGTGGTTTTCTGGCTGCCCGATCTGTCAATTATTGACAGGGACTGCTGACGTCTTCAACTTTAATAGTATACTTGTCTATTTTTCCACGAGTGATTCATCACAATTATCATGTAAATGTTCCTACCAGCTTATAGTCCCAGCAACTTCTGTTCCAGGTAAGCAGATCTCTGTTTTGACTTTGGATTAATCTGTTTATCTGGATTTCAGGGTGGAAGTTTACCCTGCAAACTCTGTTCTCTAAGGGCCTCAGAAAAGTTACTGATTTTCAATTCACTTTTTCTGGTTGTAATGAAAGGATTGAGGACTTCCAAGCTCTGTATATGCTGGGGCTGAAAGTGGAAGTCACAAACTGGTTTTGATTTTTCTTTTCTAACTGGAATGGAAAGAATGCATGCTCCAAGTCAATGGCTGGGAGTCCTGTACCTGAAACCTGATTACTGGGCTCTAACAGCGATACTGCATCTGGCAAAGCAGCTGCAATTAAGGTCACTGTAAGTTAAGTCTGCGGCAGCCTACCGCTTTCTCTACAGTCCATCCAGTTTCTGCAAGGATCTGGCTGGCAAATTAAACAGAGCTATGCTAGGCACCAGTATCCTTGCATCTTTTTAGGGTTTTAATTGTGACGCTAATATCTGTTGTCTACCCTGAGACAAAAAAGTGTTTTTGACTTCTGTTTTGATCTTGGTGGGGGCGGGGTAAAGGCTGTTGCACAATTTTCTAGATGGTCTTCACAATCATGATAGCTTTTACTTTGGAAATGAGGGACCTAGTCTGGTGAATTAACTTCAACTTCCAAATATATCTATTCCAATTATGTACTTGGGACTGGGAAAGTTACCACTGCAGGGATAGGGGAGTCCGTGGACATACTGGGCCCACTGGGACTTGCGACATTAGCCATAGACTCCACTCAAGGATCAGTGTTAACTCAAACCTTTGTTCAATCATCCTGGGAATGTGTTATCTTTTTTTTTTTTTAATGAGAATCTATTTTTATTTTTTTAAATGTGCTTTTACTGGTGCATTATAGTCTCACATCACAATGAAAATCAAGTTGATAGTAACATACATGCACACAGCCCCACTTGGTGCCCCCTCCCTATCCACCCCAACCCCAACCCTCCCCTCCCAATACAGAGTACTGAGACTGACAATGGTATATTCTCATAAGTATACATGGTCGATGGTAGTAATTCCATTAATGAACTTCGTTCTTCCCCTTCCCTTACACCACTTCCCTGGCTCTACTGAGGATTCTCCACCATTGTCTGGAGTCCCTCTTATATCCCAACTACTCCCTAGCTTGCATATATTTGAGAAAACATATGACCCTTCTCTTTCTGTGATTGGCTGATCTCACTTAAAATAATGTTCTCCAGGTCCTTCCATTTTCTTGTAAATTATATTATTTTGTTCTTTAATGCTGAGTAGAATTCCATTGTGTGTATTTCCCATAGTTTTGTAGTCCATTCGTCTGTTGATGGACATGTAGGTTGGTTCCATAATTTGGCTATTGTGAACTGTGCTGCTATGAACATGGGTATGCATATATTACTGTAGTTCTCTGGTTTCAATCCCTTTGGACTGATACCCAGTAGTGGTATAGCCGGATCATATGGTGGATCCATTCCCAGTTTTCTAAGGAATCTCCACACTGATCTCCATAGTGGTTGAATTAGTCTGCACTCCCACCAACAGTGTAGGAGAGTTCCTACTTTTCCACATCCTCACCAACATTTATTTTTGTTTGACTTCTTAATGATTGCCATTCTGGTTGGGGTTAGATGAAATCTCAGAGTAGTTTTGATTTGCATTTCCCTGATTACTAATGATGTTGAACATTTTTTCATGTATCTATTGGCCATTTGTATCTCTTCTTTTGTGAGGTGTCTATTTAATTAGGTTGCCCATTTCTTGACTGGGTTATTTGTTTTTTTTTTTAGTGTAAACTCTTTTAAGTTCTTTGTATATCCTAGATATTAGTCCTCTGTCAGAGGGATAGCTTGCAAAGATCTTCTCCCACTCTGTAGGCTTTCTCTTTAGACTCCTGATGGTTTGGTTTCCTTTGATGTGCAGAAGCTTTTTAGTTTAATACTATCCCACTAATTAATTCTTGTTTTAGTTTTCTGGGCTTTGGGGGTCTTGTTGAGGAAGTTTCTACCTGTGACTATATGTTGGAGTGTTGAACCTATGCTCTCCTCTAGTAATTTCACAGTCTCTGGTCTAACTTCCAGGTCTTTGATCCATCTTGAGTTGACTCTTGTGCAGGGTGAGAGGTAGGGATTTAGTTCTATTTTTCTACAGATAACCAGTTTTCCCAACACCATTTGTTGAAAAGACTGTCTTTTCTCCAATGTATGTGTCTGGCACCTTTGTAGAAAATCAATTGGCTATAAGTTTGTGGATTTGTTTCTGTATCTTCTATTCTGTTCTATTGGTCTATGGGTCTGTTTTTGTGCCAATACCATGCTGATTTTATTACTATAGCTCTGTACTATAATTTGAAGTCAGGGATTGTGATGCCTTCTGCATGGTTCTTATTGCTGAGAATTGCTTTGGCTATTCTGGGTCTTTTGTTTCTCCATATGAAATTAATGACTGATTTTCTAGGTCTGAGAAGAATGATATTGGTATTTTGATAGGGACTGCATTGACTCTGTATATCACTTTTGGTAGAATAGTCATTTTGATTGATATTCATTCTGCCTATCCAAAAGCAGGGGGAATCTTTCCATCTTTTAAGATCTTCAATTTCTTTCTTCAGTGTTTTATAATTTTCATTGCAGAGATCTTTTACCTCTTTGGTTAGGTTTATTCCTAGGTATTTGGTTTTGAGGTTACTGTGAATGGAATTGTTTTCTGGATTTCTTTCTCAGTGGATTCATGATTGGCATATAGGAAAGCTGCTGATTTTTTAAGGTTGATTTTGTATCCTGCTACTTTGCTGAATTTGTTAATCAGTTCTAGTAGACTTCTGGTTGAGTTTTTTGGGTCTTCTAGATATAGGATCATATCATCTGCAAATAAAGATAATTTTAATTCTTCTTTTCCTTTTTGAATTCCTTTGATATCCTTCTCTTGTCTTATTGCTCTGTCAAGAGTCTCGAGGACTATATTGAAAAGGAGTGGTGATAGTGGGCATCCTTGTCTTGTTCCTGACTTTAAAAGGAATCCCCACAGTTTTTCCCTGTTCAATATGAGGTTAGCTTTGGATTTATTATATATTGACTTAATGATGTTGAGGAACATTCCGTCTATTCAGATTTTCTGTAGAGTTTTTAACATGAATGGGTGTTGGATTTTGTCAAATGCTTTTTCAGTATCTATTGAGATGATCATGTGATTCTTGTTTTTAGCTCGATTTATGTGGTGAATAACATGTATTGTTTTGCATATCTTGAACCAGCCTTGCTTTCCTGGGATGAAACCAACTTGGTCATGGTGTACATTTTTTTGATATGATTTTGAATGCACGTGGCTAGTATTTTGTCTAGAATTTTTGCATCAATGTTCATCAATGATATTGGTCTGTAATTTTCTTTTCCTGAGTTATCTTTATTTGGCTTTGATATTAATGTGATGGTGACCTCGTAGAAGGAATTTGGAAGAATTCCATATCTTTCGATTTCATGGAATAACTTGTGAAGTATTGGGTTTAGTTCTTCTGTAAAGGTTTTGTAGAATTCAGCAGGAAACCCATCTGGACCCGGGCTTTTCTTTGATGGCAGACTTTTTATTGCTGTTTCTATCTCTTTGCTTGCTATTGGTTGATTCAGGTTTTCTATATCCTCTTGGTTCAATTTAGATGGGTTGTATGTGTCTAGAAATCTGTCAATTTCTTCCGTGTTTTCCAGTTTATTGGAATATAAGTTTTCAAAATAGTTTCTGATGATTCTTTGAATTTTTCTGCTATCTGTGGTGATGTCTCCTTTTTCATTTAGTAATTTGAGTTGCTTCTCTCCTTCTTTTGGTTAAGTTAGCTAGTGGTTTGTCAATCTTGTTCATCTTTTCAAAGAACCACCTTCTTAATTTGTTGATCCTTTGTTTTTTTATTCTCTATTTCATTGATTTCTGCTCTGATTTTAGTTATCCTGCCTTCTACTGGCTTTGGGCTTCGACTGTTCCTGTTTTGCTAGGTCCTCGAGGTGTGTCATTAGGTTGTTTATTTGGTGACTTTTTGTTTTTCTTATGTGGGCAGTCAGTACTATAAATTTCCCTCTTAACACTGCCTTCAAAGTGTCCCATAAATTTTGGTACATCGTGTCTTTATTTTCATTTAACTCCAGGAATTTTTTATTCCTACCCTTATTTCTTTATTTCTGATTCCGTCCTCATTCAAGAGTGTGTCATTCAGTCTCCATGTACTTATGTGATTAATTTTGGTCTTCCTGTTGTTAATCTCTACTTTCATTCCATTATGATCTGAGAAGATGCAGGGAATTATATTACATCTTTTGAATTTGCTGGTGCTTGCTTTGTGGCCCAGGATGTGGTCTATTTTGAAGAAGGTTCCATGGGCAGCTGAGAAGAATGTGTATTCAGCTGTTGCTGGTTGAAATATTCTGTATATGTCTATTAGATCTGTTTGGTCTATAGTTTTTTCTTTAAGTCTGAAGAGTCTTTATTCATCTTTTGTCTGGAGGATCGATCTAGTGGCATGAGTGGTGTGTTGAAGTCTCCCAATATTATTGTATTTGGGTCTATTTGAGACCTGATGTCCCGAAGACTTTGTTTTACGAATATGGGTGCACCCACATTTGGGGCATAAATGTTTACTATCATATATCTTCTTGTTGAATTGTTCTTTTTATTAGTAAGAAGTATCCCGCTTTGTCTCTTCTGATGTGTTTTAGCTTAAAGTCTGTTTTGTCAGATATAAGCGGTTGCTACCCTTGCTTGTTTTCGATCTCCGTTTGCATGGTATATCTTTTTCCATCCTTTCCTTTAGCATATGGATATCTTTGGCTAGTAGGTGAAGGTGTGTTTCTTGTAAGCAGCATATAGTTGGGTTATGTTTTTTAATCCACATTGCCAGTCTATGTCTTTTAATTGGGGAGTTAAGTCCTTTGACATTCAATGTTATTATTGAGACATGGTTTTTTTTCCTGTCATTTTGAGTTCTATTTTCTGTTTTTTTCTTTCTTTCTTTCTTTCTTTTTTTTTTTTTTTTTTTTTTTTCT
>PVJS01024392.1:0-28739 GCA_004027185.1 Glis glis
ACACACACACACACACACACACACACACACACACACATACACTCTCTCTCTCTCTCTCTCTCTCTGTTCCGGTCAGCATTCTTGCAGCTATAATCTAAAAGATTGACCATGTAACTTAGAGGAAGGAAGATTTATTTTCTTAGTTTCAGATTCAGTCTATGTGAGGCCGGGGACCGCGGATCTCAGGGCATGGTGGTGGGAGGTAAGAAAAGAAGAGCACAAGGGCTGTGATCCTCACATCATGGAGGCCGGAAGCAAGAGAGCGAGCAGGAAGGAGGAACCATTTATATAATCTCCAAGGCTGCACCCCAGGGACCCACCTCCAGCCGCACCCTACTGGCCTGGGTTACCACCACTGGGATTACAACCCTCATGATTGAACTACATCAGCTCCAGACATTAATAAATGAGGTCTTTAGGGGACATTTTGCATCTAACTATAACTAACACACACACACACAAAACACACAACACACACACACACACACCCTCTGATCATCCCTGAACCTTCTTCATCACCCCTCACAGCACTAGCCTGGGTTGACAAAGGTCCTTTTGGTTGTCTCCCATCCAGGCTGTGACACCGGAGACAGGGACCATGGATTCTCTTCATTTCTGCGCCAGAACCCTTCCTTCCTTGCCAAATGGAGTGGGAAGCACCCTATGTCGTTCCTTGCATCATCTAAAAGTTCTCACTGGCTGAGTTCAGTGCGGTGCAGCTCCAGCCGCTTTCCACCGTGAGCCCGAACCCTCCTCCTAGAGGCCTTAGTTCCCACGTGCCAGCTTCCCTGGCTGAGTGTGAATTGAGTGTTCAAAACCACGTGTGCACCCGAGTGCACGTGTGTACCATGAGGTCTCAGAAGCCAACCATCTTGCACTGAACCAAAGAAAGGGAGTCAGAGCCACGCGGGTGGGGGCGTGGCTGTGGGGAGGCAGCGAGAGAGGGTATGCACTGTCCGTCTTCAACATGGCATCCTGAAGAATCTTCAAGGATGCATCTAAGCCTGCCGCTCTTCTTGCGTGCTGATTCAACAACCAACTTGCATGGGCGACGACGGGACTCCACTCAGCCTCCTGTGGCACCGCCTCCCCAGTTACACCTCCCCAGTCCCCTCACAGCCCACTGATAGAGTTCGGATCTGAAATGTTCCCCAAAGCCCCTGTGTTGGAGGCGTGGTCCCCAGCATGGTGCTCTTGGGAAGTGGTGGATCGTTTAAGAGGAGGGGCCTAGTGGGAGTCTTCAAGTCATTGGAGAAGCACAAAGGACTGTGGGACCCCAGTCTCTTCCTCTCTTTTGCTTCCCCATCATAGGTGAGTGGTTTTGTCCCACCACACGCTCCAGCCATGATGTTCTGCCTCCCCACAGGCCCAAAGCAACAGGGCCAAGCCGTCAGGGGCTGGAGCCTCCAGGACTGTGAGCCAAATGAACCTTTTTTTTTGGCGGTACCAGGGATTGAACCCAGGGGCATTCTACCTCCGGGCTATACACCCAGCCCTATTTTTTATTCTTTATTTTGACACAGGGTCTCACTAAGTTGCAGAGGGCCTCACTAAGTAGCTGAGGCTGGCCGCGAACCCGGATCCTTTGGTCTCAGCCTCCCAAGTACTAGGTTTACAAGCTTGCGCCAACACTCCCGGCTCGAATGAACTTTTGCTCTGTGTAAGTCTCAGGTATTTGTTAGGTGACAGAGAACTAGCCTCCCACCCTGTCGGTGCCTCCACCCCGGCTTCAGGCAGCACCGCTCTGCTCTGTGACACAGTCGATCTGATTTGCCTTTTCTAAAGTTTCCTATGGACGGCATCACACAGTGGGTAGTGTTTGGCACCTGCCTTCTTTTACTCACATAATGTTTTCAGAATCATCCGTGTGTATAGTTTGCTCCTTCTGATTGTGGTGTAGTAACCCATTGTGTGGACACGCTACAGTTTGCTTATACAGTCACAAATTGAGTGACATTGGGTTGTTCCCAGTTTGGGGGTATCATGAATAAAACTCCTATGATCATGGATGAGCAAGTGTTTATGTGGACATGTGTCTTCATTGCCCTCCAAAGATTCCCAAACTTATTTGGCTTTATGGCTCCCTCTTCAGAAAAAAATTACTCAGAGCCCACCTGGAAATCTACCTTCTTTAAGTGAATAAACACAAAGATGCAGTGAAAAATTTGCATTCTTTTCTTTTCTGTATCTATATTTTGTTCCAGAACCTTATGGGGGGGGAGTCTCACCCACTTGAGGAACCTCTGCTCCAGGACAAATACTTAGGAGTGGTCATATGGTGAATGTATGTGTAACTTTATAAACAACCGCCAACCTATTTCCTTCCTTCCTTCCTTCCTTCCTTCCTTCCTTCCTTCCTTCCTTCTTCTTTTCTTTTCTCCCTCCTCCTCCTCCTCCTCCTCCTCCTCCTCCTCCCTTCTTCTCGTCCTCCTCCTCCCTTCTTCTCCTCCTCCTCTCCTTTTTCTCCCTGGGGATTAAACCCAGGCCATTCTACATCCAGGCTACACCCCCAGCCCTTTTAAATATTTTTTCCTTTGGAAACAGGGTCTCCCTAGGTTTCTGAGAATCTCACTAAGTTGCTGAGGCTGGTCTCAAACATGCAATCCTCCTGTCTCAGCCTCCCAAGTAGTGGGATGACAGGCGTGTGCCACCACACCCAGCCTACCAATGTATTTTCAACGTATTTCACATCCTCACCGTTGCTGTGAGAGTTCCAGCTGCTCCACATCCTTGTCCCCATTGGTACTCTCAGCCATTCTGGTGTGTGTGTACCAGCATCTCATTTTTATTTTTATTTGCATTTCTCTAAGGACAAATGAAGCTAAGCATTGTATGTGCTTATTGGCTATATCTCCTTTGAAGTAGCTATTTAGATATTTTAAAAACTGGAGCCAGGCGTGGTGGCGCACGCTTGTAACCCCCGTACTTGGGAGGCTGAGACAGGAGGATCGCAGGTTCGTGGCCAGCCCCAGCTACTTAGTGAGGCCCTCTGCAACTTAATGAAACCCTGTTTCAAAATAAAGAATAAAAAATAGGGCTGGGGGTGTAGCTCAGAGGTAGAAGCCCCTGGGTTCAATCCCCAGTACTGCAAAAAAAAAAAAAATTGGATTGAGCCGGGCGTGGTGGAACACGCTTGTAATCCCAGTACTTGGGAGGCTGAGATGGAAGGATCGCAGGTTCAAAGCCAGCATCAGCAAGTTGAGACTCTCA
The DNA here is from genome assembly GCA_004027185.1 of Glis glis. Taxonomy (NCBI): domain Eukaryota; kingdom Metazoa; phylum Chordata; class Mammalia; order Rodentia; family Gliridae; genus Glis; species Glis glis. The sequence goes on from PVJS01024392.1 coordinate 3,211, forward strand.
TCAACCTAGTGAGACCCTGTTTAAAAATAAAAATAAAATAGGGCTGAGGGTATAGCTCAGAGGTAGAATGCCTCTGGGTTCCATCCCCACTACCACACATACATACACACACACGCGCGCGTGCGCGCACACACACACAAAAAAAAAATTGGATTGTCTGTCTTATTATTGCATCAGAAGAGCTCTTAATATATTCTGGATACAAGTATTATGTCAGAATACTGTATTGTGAGTATTTTTTCTCAGTCCATGGTTTGCCTTTTCATTTTCTTAATAATGTCTTTAAAGAGCAGAAATTTCCTTTCTCTCTGTTTCTCTGTTTCTCTCTCTCTCTCTCTCTCTCTCTCTCTCTCTCTCTTTCTTTCTTTCTTTCTTCTTTCTTTCTTGTACTGGGTTTTGAACCCAGAGGCATTCTATCTCCAAGCTATACCGACAGCCCTTTTTAAATTTTTGTTTTGTTTTTAAAACAGGATCTCACTAGGTTGGTAAGAGTCTCACTAAATTGCTGAAGCTGGTCTTGAACCATCAATCCTCCTGTTTCAACCTCCCCAGTACTGGATTATAGGTGTGTGCCACCACGCCCGGCTCAGAAATTTCAATTTTAATGTTCAGTTTATTAATTTTTCTTTTATGGTTATACATTTTGTGTCCTATTGAGAAAAGTTTTGTCTAATCTAAAGTTAAAAGGTTTTTTTTTCTGTTTCCTTTACCAGTATGATTTTACTTTTTTTTTTTTTTTTGGCACTGGGGATTGAACCCGGGGCATTCTACCTCCGAGCTACAACCCCAGCCCTATTTTTATTCTTTATTTTGAAGCAGGGCCTCACTAAGTAGCTGAGGCTGGCCATGAACCCGGATCTTCCTCCCACTTACTGGGATTACAAGCGTGAGCCACCACACCCGGCCACCAGTATGATTTTAGCCCTAGGTTTTTCATAGCTCTCCTTCACTAAGTGAAGAATTTCCATCTATTTTTTGTTTGCCCAGAGTTTTTGATCATGTACAAGTGTTGCATCTTGTCAAATTTTTTTCTAAATCTGTTGAAATAGCCATGTGGATTTTCTCCTTTATTCTGTCAGTATTGTGAATAATATTAATTAATTTTCAAATGTTAAACCAATTTTGCATTCCTGGGATAAGTGTATGTAGTCATGGTATACATTGCTAGATTTGCTTTGCTAAAATATAAAGGATCTTTTTGCCTCTCTGTGTGCGAAGGACATTGTTCTATAGTTCCTTCCTCCCTTCCTCCCTCCTTTCTTTCCTTCCTTCTTTCTTTTTTCGTGCATTGTGAATTATTTTGTATAATTTCCAACTATCCAGAGATCTCTCAAAATATCTTTCTGTGACTGATTTCAAACTCAATTCTATTGTGGTCAGAGATTGTACCCTGTGTGATTTCAATCTTTTTAAATTTGTTGAGCCGTTTTTATGTCCCAGCACATGGTCTGCCTTAGTGAACGCTCCGTGCACGCTTGGAAAATGAATGTACTGCCACTGTTGGGTGGAGCGCTCTCTAAATGTCAACCAAGTCCAGTTGTTGATAGCATTGCTCAAGTCTCACATCTCCTACTGATTGTCTAAATCATTTTTATTTTTCTTTCTTATTGCACAAGAAATAGCATGCATAGTATAAGAAAAATCAAGACGATTCAGATATAATAGGGTATTTGAGAAGGTAGAGAATCATTAGGTTTTTTTTCTTTTAATCAGGAGAAATGACAGATGCTGTTCCTTTTTTTTTTTCTGTACTGGTGATTGAATACACAGGTTTTCTACCTGGGTGTTATACCCTCAGCCCTTTTTATTTTGAAACAGGATCTTGCTAAGTTGCTGAGGCTGGCCTCGAACCTGCGATCCTTCTGTCTCAGCCTCCCAGGTACTGGGGTTACAGGAGTAGGCATCTGTGCCTGACTGACAGATGCTGTTCTTAAGGGCAGGGTCATGAAATCATCATGAACTAAGCAGATTCCTTAGTTAACTGAGACCACTTTGGCTTGCTTCCTCAGGCTATTAATCAGGAGGCATGGTAAGAGGACTTCAATCCTTGGGTTTCGGTGTACACAGCCACTCCCTTAGACCTCTTGCAAATGGAGTATTTGCTGAGTGTGGTGGAGCACACCTGTAATCCCAGTGCTTGGGAGGCTGAGACAGGAGGATTGCAAGTTCGAGGCCAGCCTCAGCAACTTAGCAAGACCCTGTTTCAAAACAAAAAATTAAAAAGGGTTGGGGGTGTAGCTCAGAGGTAGAATGCCCCAGGTTCAACTCCAAAACATAATAAGTTAACAAAACAAAACAGAGTAAGTACTGGGCAGAAGCTTCTACATGCATCGGCATCTGTAGGAGATACCCTGAATGATTCCACCCAAGCAAGACCTTGGGGGCAGAAAAGGACCCCATGACCCAGCAAGCAGCATTATCCTGCAGGGGAAGGGGCTTGGGCAGGTGATCAGGGAGGCCTGGGGGCACGTCTGGCTTTGAGACCCCCTGATTTGGTGAGTGAACAGGTCACGTCCTAACAGGATGTGGGCTGGGGCAGATGGCTACCATATTTGTGCAGAGATAAAATAGTCACAAACTTCATGACTCACGAACCTGGGAATTCTGAGCTTCCTGTCCTTGGTGGGACCAAAGTTCCTGAGCCTCACCTTTCGGCTGGTGCCCACGGTGACATTGGAAGCAGAGCCAAGATGCTCCCGGGGTCAGTTGTCCCCTTAGGGGAGAAAAGAGTCATGGTGACCAACCAAGACATAGGAATGGAGCCACGTTGTCAGTGTAGGAAACAGGAGGGACACCCAGAAATTCACAGGGATCATCCCCCTGGGGACAGCAGCAGCAACGGGGACCCCATTTGCTGAGCCTCGTTTGGAGCCGGGTACTAGATGGACAGGTGAGTCGTTTCTTACCACAAACAGGTGAGGCGGAACCTCTCACTGTACCCCTTTTAGCAACGAGAAAATGGAAGCTCAGAGAGGGTCAGGAAATTGCCTCACATCTCACAATCAGAAAGGAGCTGGAATTTGAAAGTCCAAATACCAAGCTCATTCTCTTTAAGCTGGAGAGGTAGCCTAGGCCCAGGTATGGAGGCCCCTGCCTGCCAGACCAGGGAGCCTGGAGTTCAGACTTTATTCTGAAGGCAATAGGGAGCCATGGAAGATTTCTGAGCAGAGAGAGAGGAGGTGGCATGACCAGGAGATCCCTCCAGCACTGCAGGGGGTGAGAGGCAGCCGGGGGTTGGTGAGGAAACAGACAGAAAGAATCGCAAGGGAACCACAGTCGGCCCTGAGCAGCGATGTGAGACTGAGGAGACCCGGTAGAGTGGCAAGAAAAATTCCCACTACATCTTGGAAATAGGCAGAGAGGAGAGAGAATGGAGAGAATGGCAGAGCCAGAGGCGTGGGTGTGGGTGCCGGCTGTGTGTGGGGGTCTTTCCTCTTTCTCCTTGGTAAAGCCAAGGGGAGCCACAGAGGACCCGAAGCTCAGAATTCCCAGGTTCATGTGTCATGAAGTTTGTGACTATTTTATCTGTGCACAAATATAGTCTCCTACTTGCGTCCCGACCCACATCCTGTTAGGACGTTAGGTGAGAACATTCTAGATCAGGCATTGGAAACCTTGCTGTGGAACTCAGTGTCACCCTTGGCACTTTGCTCTCCTTCTCTGAGCCTCAGTTTCCCCATATGTCCACAGTGTAGGGTTGGTGTGACCAGTGCCTGAGACCTGCTTGGCAAAGAGGCGAGCCCCTGGTGGATCTCTCCACTCCTACTCCTGGACTTTCTAACCTTCCCCCAGGCCAGCCAGAGGGAGCTTCCAAAGTGGAGTGCATCAGACACCGCGCTGCTCCTGCCCCTGCTCCGCCATGTTCGTAAACCTACCACTGGCTTCCACTGGACTCAGAAAACTATCCAAGCCCTTACCATGATTGTCCAGGCTCTGCATGATCTGGTTCATGTCTCCTTCCAGAATGCCACCTTCTCTCTCCCTCCTTGTCCACCAGTCATTCCATGCTGGCCTTCTCTGTTTCTCTCAACTCTCGAATCCTCTGAATGTTTGCAAATGCTGTTGCCACTGCCTGGACTGCTCTCCTCCTGTATGAGTTAGCTCCTGCTGGGTAACAAGTCATCCTGCACATAGCAACCTCTGTGGTTTCAGGCAGGCCTGGGTGGGTCTTGGCTGGACCCACCCGTGCACCTTCGTCAGCTGTGGAGGTGGTCTGCTGATCTTGGCTGATCCCTCACGTGCTGGTGGTCAGTGAACCGTTGGTTGGTGCAGGCTGGCTTGGGCTAGGATGGCGGACACTACCTGGTTCATCCTCCGTGCGCCCTTCCCTCCTCTCCAGCAGGCTTGCTGGGTGAAGGCAGGAGTCCAAAGGACAGGGTAGGACCCTGAAGCAGGTTTTCAGCCTCTGCTTGGGTCAAGTCTCCTTATAACCCGCTGCCAAAGCAAGTCATCTGGCCAAAGTCAGGCTTCGAGGGTGGGAAATGGATTCTGCTGTTTATAGAGAAGAACTGCAGGGCCAGGGGCCAAAGGTCTGGACACGGGGACAGGAGAAGAGTTGGGGTGTCTTTATCTCTTCTTTCTAGTGTCTTCTCATGCTGTCAGCTCCTTGGACACCTGACCATCCCAGGGACAGTCCTGGCCATACAACAGTCAACAGCTGGTCTTTCTCTGTCATAGACCTGGTTTGCTTCCTTGGACCACATCTGTGAGGGCTTTGTGTCCCCGGGCCCAGCTCACGGCCTGGCGCATAGAAGTGCCCAGCTAACACTTGTGCATCAACTAACGGCCCATCATGGCCACATTCTTGGAGAAAGAAGAGCCACGCTGTGTCTCTCCATGATCAGAGTCCCTTCCCTGAGCTCCACGTGCCAGAGTGGGGCCTTAGAGAAAGCAGCTCCTGCATTCAGCCTGTCCCTTGTCCCCCAGGCACCCTAGGGACTGAGCCCAGCCTCGCCATGAGGAAGGAGGCTGTGAGCTCATGTGACCCAGTGATTCCTCCCCTGCTGGGAAGCCACACTGTCCCATTAAAGAGCGCCGGGCCAGTCTGTCCCAGAGGACATGCGGGCCTTGCTCCATTGCCCTCTGCTACTAAAACAGACCTTCAAACAACCCTGCCAAGCGAGGCTTCTAGAGCCCAGAACTCAGGTCAAAGCTGAGGTCCTGAATCCTGTGGGGTCAAGGTCGGCAAAGGCTACTCAGTGGGGTCAGCAGGACAGGCCTGGACCCCTGATCTCTGTCTCCCAGGTCTGGTGGGAATTCCAGCTCTGTCCCCATGCTGTGGCTGTGGGGGCATCCAGAAACCTACTGCTCAACATCTGGGACCTCCTGCATTCTCCCTGACATGAATGTCAACAACAACAACAACAACAACAATAATAATAATAGCAGCTGCTGCTTGCTTGGCATGGACTACACAGTAAGACATTCTGCACACCTCGGCTCATTTAACTCTCACACATGTGACATGTGACTTGCAACATTATCACCCCACTTTGCAGATGAGGATCAGGTATGGCTGAGGCCACCCCACTATGTGGTGGCAGAGTGAGGATTTGAACTCGGGTCTGCCCGTGGCCTCCTTCACCACTAGGCCCAGCTGCCCTTGTCTCCCCTCCAGCAGCCCAGGGCCTGGACCACACCTCTGGGTTCCTGCACTCCATGCCCTGCTCCTGGGGCCCTGTTGGATAGGGCGGCTGTGTAAACCACTCAAGGCCTCTCAGCACCTCCTCTCTCTCACGAGTCCCCTGGGTCACTGAGCGAGTCCCCCGCTGGCCTTCTGGGAGCAGGGCAGGCTGGCTGCTGGCGCGGGGCACCAGAGGCCTTTGTCTCTCTGGTAATTGGGACCCTCTGGTCTCTCCAGGCCCCTGAGAGCCTCCGAGGCTGCTGGCCAAGTCCTTGGCAGAGCGGCTGGCCGAGGACGCTGAGTGGAAGCAGATGTTCCGGGCTGGGTCTGGCCCGGTGCCCAGAGGAGCCGCCGCATCTGGAGTCCTCGGGCCTGGGGAGAACGCGGATGGTGAGAGCCGGGTGGGGCCGGCCTTGGACACAGCTGCCTCGCACCAGAAGATTTTAATCTGTTTTGTTTAAGAAAGAAATCAAGTCTGCACTTTTTTTCTTGTGTACACCAGAGCTGGTTCTAAGTGAGTGGTGGTGAGAGATCAACACCCAGCCTCTCTTACACTTTACAGGTAGGGAAACTGAGGCAGAGGGAGGGGAAGGGACTTGCCGGACGTCATCCAGCACTTTGGGACCTAGAGTGACTGTGGAGGTCCAGCTTGACGTGGCGACAGCCATCTTGGTCCCAGTAACCAATAGCAGGCCAGGTGACCCTGGTGTGTGTTCCAAACCCGAGACGACGGGCGATGTTGTTAGGCGTTCAGCTGCACTTTTTGTGCTGGCCGCCGATACCTGGACCTTCTTTTTCGTTTTTTTTGCAATGTTGAGGATTGACCCAGGGCCTTGTGCATACTGCGCATGCACTCTACCACTGAGCTGCCCCCCTAAGCTCTTTTTTTGTTTTTTTTAGCACTGGGGATTGAACCCAGGGGTTTCTTCCTCCAAGCTACAATTCCAGCGCTTTTTATATTTATTTATTTATTTATTTATTTATTTATTTATTTATTGTGGTACTGGGGATGGAACCCAGGGGCATTCTGCCTCTGAGCTACACCCCTGGCCCTATTTTATTCTTTATTTTGAAACAGGGTCTCACTATGTTGCAGAGGGCCTCACAAGTTGCTGAGGCTGGCCGCAAACCTGTGATCCTCCTGTCTCAGCCTCCCAAGTATTGGGACTACAGCTATGTGCCACCATGCCTTTGAACTATCTCTTAATTGAGGTTTAACATGTTAATAGTTTTTGAGACTGTCCAGGTGCACTCCAGCGGGCAGAGGCCCACCTTTGACCAGTTTAGCATAGAAAGCCCTTCCTCCCACTTGGGGGTGCAGGGACCCACCCTCCCGTCTCCCTGCCGCCCGAGACGCCTGTAAGTCCCTCATAAACTGCCCTCTGCACAGCCCTGGACCTGGCTGCTTCTTTTTGGGGTGGAGTCCCCGGCCCGCCCCCAGCAAGCTGCTATGGGCATTCTTCTTGTCTAGCCTGAGAGCGGGCCTCAGGGCTCTGAGATCTCCCGGAAGAGAAACCCCCACTGTTCCAGGAAGGAGAAGGATGGCCGGCGTCCACCTGTCCAGTTAGCTTAACTCCTGCCCCCAACCACATGACTCCTTCACCCTTGACCTGGCAAAGCCGTTGCATCTCCAGGGGAGGACGAAGCTGCGTTTCTCTGGTGGTCCTGCTCCAGGAGGCTTTTGGAGAGACATCTCTGTTCAGATGCTGGGTCTGCCTGACATGCTTTGTGACCTTGGGCAAGTTGCTTCCCCTCTCTGGGCCTTAGTTTTTCCATCTGAAAAATGGGGATGATCCTATTCTAGTGTCTTCTAGGACAGCACGGTGTACCTTGAAAGTCTGGTCTCTTGCCCATTTCTTTGAGAGCTTCCAAAGTTAGCTCTTTGAGGTAGGAAGAGCAATATTCTCATTGGAAGGGAATGGACAGCTCAGAGAGGTAAAGTGACTTGCTTAAAGACACACAGCATTCATGAAGCCATGCTGTGTGGTTGGAGGGAGATTTCCAGATTCCTAGCACTGTGGTCATCTGGGCTTGGACCTGACTCCTTGTTGAGGCCCCTCCACCCCTCAGGCTGTGCCCAAGCTGCTTCTCAGCCCCAAATATGGGCCCGTCTACAGCTGTCTTGCTCTGCAGGCCACCTGGTCTCCCAGCCTCCCCTATTCTCACCAGGCCTCTGATGCAAAAGAGCCTCCCTTCCCAAGGCCGTGAGAGCCCACAGCAGGTGGACTGTTCCTCTCCCGCCTGGCAACACCGGATGGGTGTCTGACTCATCCTTGGAAAGGGAGGAGACCCTCATGGGGGGAGGGAAGAGACTTCTGGGACCGCCCAGCAGGAAGGAAGGCGCACTGGGCCGGAAGTTAGAACACGGCAGGAGCTGGAGATGCGAGCTTGGATGAGCGCCTTTGCTTCTCTGGGCCTGTTTTCTCATCTGCAGAACAGGGATGGTCATAATCCCTGACCAGCAGTGCCCACGGGCTTGTATGTGACCACCGTGGGGGGCCTGAGGGGAGGGCGCTGGGCACAGGTGAGGACGGTGTGGAGTGAGAAGGTCTCTGCACTCCTGCAGCGAGGGCTCCTATCCACCCTTCAGAGCCTCCTGAAGCACTGGACGGGCCCCTCTCTGCCCCACGAGTCCTTAGGCAGGCGCAACCACGACCTCAAGATGCTGCTTCACAAACTTTAACAAGCCGTCGCTCCAGAGAGGGACAGCCCTTCGGATCAATAGGGAAGGAAACAGATTTTCTTCTGATGGCAACTTTAAGACATTTTTTAAAAAAACAGTGAAACAAACATGGACATATTATGAAACGGATGGTTTGGCATGAATTTTGAAGACAAAACACCAGGCTGAGGAGACTTCTAGGCAGTTGCGGGCTTCCGTGTCCCCCAACTCTGACCCCTGCACCCCACCCTCCCCAGCCCCCATGCCCCCCATCTGCAGGGCTGTGTCCCCCTCTGTCATCCAGGGACTGGGAGAGGTCATTGTGTGGCCCCGGAGAAGACCAGGTGGACCCAACAGGCCAGATTCCCGGTGAGCCCCCAGGCCCCCTCTACCCAAGTCCCCTTCTTATGTATTACAAGCAGGTGGCTTGCCGTGGCCAAGCTGAGGCACTGGACTGCAGAAGCTCTTGTCCCCCTTGTCTGTTCCCCAGCAGATCTGCAGGGACCACACGAGCCAGCGTGGAGGGACTGCCTGCTCCCACCATGGACCATGCGGGAGGGAGAAATGTCTTTGCATCCGAAGCCTCTTGGATTTGGGATCTGTTTTGTTTCCAGTATGACCTTATCAATTCCGCCCGATAGCACCGGGTTGCCCCGTCCCCGGCTGAGACTCCCTGGAATCTCATCTGATGAAGGAAGGTCAGTCTCAACTGGAACTTTCCCAGTGTCTCCGAGTGTCTCCCAGCCAGTGCCCTCCTTGTTACGAGCCTCCGCACTCAGCTCTGCCAGCCCCCAGCCGCCACTGTGCCGTGGCTGCGGGCCACTGAAATGTCACCCGGGGCCACCTCATTCCCCCCCAGTATAGGCATCAGCCTCATCTGCTGGAGGACACTCCATCATTGTCTTAGTCTGGATATCAAAATTAAAATCTTCTATCAGTTCATATGCTGGGGAATCGGGTCAGGCAGTATGGGGGCCAAAATTCCTCTGCCGCCGGCCCAGCTGCTGCTGTATCAGAGAAGCAGCTTGCCAGAAGGGAAACGGGGTGGAGGACAGTCTGGGCGGGGAGCTAGAAAGCCTGGGCTCCAGCCGCAGCTCTGGGGCTCACTGTTTCTCTGGACTGAAGAGTATATCCTAAGCCGGGCGCGGTGGCGCACGCCTATACTCCCAGTACTTGGGAGGCTGAGACAGGAGGATCACAGGTTCAAGGTCAGCTTCAGCAACTTAGTGAGGCTCTCAGCAACTTAGTGAGACCCTGTTTCCAAATAAAAAATAGGGCTAGGGGTGCAGCTTGGAGGTAGAATGCCCCATGTTCAATCCCCAGCCCCGCCCCGAAATTAAAGAGTATACCCTAGCTCTGCATGTCCCTGCCTCGGGGCCTTTGCGCTGCCATCCACTCTGCCTGAACAGCTCTCCTGTCTCCCTTCCTCCTCACCTGGTTAACTCCTGCACAGCCATCACGTCTCCGCCTGCTACCTCCACAGCAAATCCCTTCTGCCTTTAGTTGCCGGTACACAAACTCCCTACTAGGAGAGCCCTGAGCCCCGCGAAGGTCAGAGTCTGTCTCCCTCTCCTGACTCAATCAAGGCTTGGCGAAGGAATGAGTGATGTGCAGAAACTGCTCCCTGGCGCACCGCAGGGAGAGCGTGTTTAAAGGTGTCAGCCCAGCCTTCCTCCTCCCCATCCTTCCAACTCCTGGGACAAGAGGTTACACCACCATCATGGGTGGCTGGAGACAAGGGACCGGCCAGGATGGGCGCTCCTGATCCTTCTTGGCTGGGATGGAAGGAGGGGCACTGGGTTTGTGGCCACCATCCCTGAATCCCTGGATGTCCAGGCGTGAGCCGGGGTGACGTGGCTCTGTGCTGCCCCCTGGTGCTCACTTCTAAGATAACAGCCCCAGGGGCTTCTCCCTCCCCATGCAGATAACTGGGTGCCTTTGGTTCCATTTGTCCTGGGAGGCAGGAATGATCAGCTCCTGTTTTAGGAATGAAGAAAGTCCGCTTTTTCCCCCACTTATTTGACAAATTATCACTGAGCGCCTATTTGTATTGTTCTGATAGTAGCCAGTGCTTCTCTGATGAGCGGCACCAACACTGAATCATGGTGCTTACGTTCAGGTCTGCTTCTGAGGAAGAAGACAGCAAGAAAATGCACACACTGTGTGTATATGTGTGGAAGTACAGGATGCCAGGTGACAGTGGCCAGTGCTTTGGTGGCCCGGATGTTAACTGACATATCCAAGGTCACAGGTGCTGCCGGACTTGGAGCCAGTAATACTGAGCACAGCTAATAACCACATGAAGTCTCACTAGGTTGCTGAGAGTCTTGCCACATTGCTGAGGCTGGCCTTGAACCTGCGATCTTCCTGTCTCATACTGGGATTACAGGTGTGCACCACCAAGCCTGCCTCTGCCGCTGTTCTTTACCCTCATAGCAACCCTGCTGTTATCTCCACTGAGCGGATGGAGAAACGAAGCACAGAGAGGCTCTGTAATCTCTCCTGGGTCACTCAGCTGCCCCGTGGTGGAGCCAGTTTGGTTCCAGAGCTTGTCTTGTTAGCACTGTAAGACAAAACTCTAGAAGGCTGGACATCCAGGGATTCAGGGATGGTGGCCACAGACCTAGTGCCCCTCCTCCCATTCCCGCTAAGAAGGATCAGGAGCGCCCATCCTGGCCGGTCCCTTGTCTCCAGCCACCCACGATGGCTGCGTAGCCTCTTGTCCCATGAGCTGTAAGGATGGGAGGGAGGGTGCCATGGATGGCCCCTGCCCTTGGGGCGCTTGCCGGGTGCGCTGTGGGGACAGAGCCAAACTGTGAGGAAGGAAGCTGGGCAGGAAGGCTTCTGTGGGGAGGGGAGGTGAGTGTGGAAGGTTGGTGGATTCAGATGTGCGATCCAGTCACTTGCTGATTTTTATTCCTCAGATCTCCTTCGATCCCCCTCACTCCTTCTTGCTGCTGCGTGACCTCCACAAACAACCCCACCTGGGGACACCCAGGATGCTCCTCTACACCCCAGCCTCTAGTCTCATGTCCCTCCTGCCTCTGCTCAAAGGGCGCTGGGACACAGAGGTCTTCCCTGACCCCCGCATCAAGACGGTGATACTTGCCCCCCTTCTCTGCGGTTCTCCCACGTGCTCAGCACCGTCCACACACCTATGTCTCCCTGAGCTTGGCTCTGTGCTCGGTGGCACTCAGGGCTCAGAAGGCCTCCGCATGTCCTGGTTACCGGCTGTGGGCAGCGCTGGCCGAGGCCCACGCAGTCTCCAGTGGCAGCTCAGGCATCTGCCACCCTCCTTCCTCTGCCTGGGGAGGCAAAGCGGGGAGGCCCAGGGGTCAACAATTCATGCACATATGCACACATGCAGGTCCACGCACACGCATATATACACACCTACGTGTAAATGAACCCATCTACACACATGCACAAACACACAGCACATACACACATGCCCACACACTTAAAAACATATACACAACACTCACATGTGCACACAATACATGTATGCATGTTTAGAGACATGTTTAGAGTGTTTAGAGTACACCTGTGTGAGCAAATATACATGCACCCAGACACACTCATTCACATGCACAAGTGTGCACACATGCACAGTACAAATGCAGACACCCATACATAGACACATGTGCGTGCACATGTATATACAGTGTCCACACCCGTGCACACACCCGTGCTCCTGACACCATGACTCTGACCCCTCCCCTTGTCAGGCGACGGCCACGTTACTCCAGGGCCTAGTGCAGAGACCAGCTCAGCAGCCAGGGCTCCAGGGCTCCAAGCCTACTGTGGACGCCGCTGAGCAGGATGCTGCTGATCCTCTGCTGCCCCCTTGTGGCCCCTTCCGAGGTGGCACCAGTTGCAGCCAAGGCCTTTTTCTGGTTCTATCCCAGCTGAGCCCCCAGGGCGGATCCACAAGGCTCCTGAGAAGTCTGGGACCTCACCTGGCCTCTAGGACAGATAGGTGTTCAGTAAATGGGGGAGAAGGAACGAAGGGAGCCCACAGGGAGGGAGGGTCTGCTCACTGGATTTTCCCAGTCTTAGCACCAGAAACCCCCAGACCTGAGTGACCTGTCCCGGCCATCCTACTAGAGAAAGTGCTCCTAGGGCAGTGGAGTGGGGAAGGGACACATAAAGGATTATGTAAAACAAAGGGCAGAGGGGACTTGCCTGGCTGATGGCGAGGGTGTGCCTGGAAACCAGAGTAAATGGTTTACCCTCCGCTGTCCATGGAGGCCAGAGTGTCTGCATGGTCCTGTCAGGTCTGGGAGGGGAGGCCTCTGGAGCAGCGAGAGGCAGAGAGAAGTGCTGGGCGCTACCTCGCTTTGCTCCAAGGCCACTCCACTCTTTAAATACAGAGAATCAAATGCCTCCAACGTCCAAGTGCAGGGAGAAGGAAGCATTTGAGGACGGTGCCCCAGGCGGAAGGAAGGGCTCTTTCTCCATGAGGGCTGTGGGCTGGCTGGAACTAGAGCCTCGAGACCCTGTTAGGGCGCTTCTCAAACTCGATAGGGCATACAAATCACAGGGTGGGGAACTGCTTAAAATGAAGACTTCGGCCAGATGCGCCAGAGACCTGACTCAGCACAGTTCAAGAAGGGGCTCCAGCATCCGGGCAATCCCCACACTGTAAAGCAGAGATTATCCAACGACACTTGTTAAAGCGCAGGAAGGAAGGCTTTATTCAGGACCATAGTGATAGGCACGGGCACCGCCGCGCGGGTCTTGCAGTGGGAGAGAGCCTGGGCCCAACGCCCAGTGCAGCGGGGCCAGTGGGAATTTCCCGCCAAGGAGCAGGTGGGCAGAGGATGAAAAATGACCACGAGGGAACATCAGGGGTGAGGGGGAGTCTGGCTAAAGCGATCTGATGGGATTCTTGCTGAAGACAGCCCAGGGTGACCAGATGTCACCCTGTGAGGAATCAGACCAGATATTGATGGTGATCAGATATCAGGGTGACCAGATATCCAAGGTGGGGAGTCACGGCTAAATGGACTGAGTGGTGTTCTTTGATAAAACTGGATTTTATAAGGGAATGCATGGAGAGGCCTGGGAGGAGATTCAGAAGCCAGACTCAAGCTTGGCTTGACACCGGTGTCCCCAGGACCGTACACAGAGGGCCGCTTCTGTAGGGACAGGTTTAGAATGATGGCCCCATGGTGATCCAAGCCACCTCCAAGGAGTGGTGACTAGGGCGCCAGCTCTGAGCCCGTGGACGTGAGGGCTTTCTTGCGGTGGTGCCCAGGTAATCTGTCAAGAGGAATCAGGATGTGCTCAAGCAGCCACACCCCAAACAAAGGCACCACTACGGGTGGCACATTGAACCCCTGGCCCGGGAGAAGTGGGACGATCCTGCCGCCAGCCCTGGGGGGTTAAAGGAACCATGTGTTCTTGTTATTTTGCTTGTTAGTTTTTGCCAATTCAAACCGATGTCACTAGAGGTTCCAGAGAACCCTACCACAAGGAGAAGGATGAGCGAGCAGGAGTGCAGACTGTTCCCAGGTCACAAGCACATTTGCCAGGACCTGGGAGGTTGAGACAGAAGCTGCTGGAAGTTCCTTACAAAAGTCAGCTCTGCCGGGCATGGTGGCGCACGCTTGTAATCCCAGTACTTTGGGAGGCGGAGACCGGAGGATGCCGGTTCGCGGCCAGCCTCAGCGCGCTCTCTCTCCCCCTGTCTTTCTCTCTCTCCCTGTCTCTCTCTCTCTCTCCCCTCTCTCTCTCCTTAGTGAGGCCCTCCACAACTTCGTGAGACCCGGTTTCAAAATAAAGTATAAAAAATAGGGCCGGGGGTGTAGCGCGGACGTAGACCACCCCTGGGTTCAATCCTGGTACCGCAAAAAAAAAAAAAAAAAAAAAAAAAGTCAGCTCTGCCCAACCTTAGTCCTACGTCCTGGCAACCTGCAGGGCTCCTGGGTCGGGTTGTCTGTTTTGCACTTTAAAAAAAAAAGACTAGGTGGATCACGTTTATTCCAATTTTATATTCTCTAATGTTTTATTTTATTTTTTTATTACTCCTTTTTTTAATTAGTGCATTGCAAACTTAACATCTTGAAGGATTTCAGGGTGGTTGACATATACATGCACTCATCGGTCAATCAGCCTTCCCCAATTTCCACCCCCCCAGGTCTCCCCCCTCCCTCCTTCCTGTTTTCAGCATAGTAGTTGACTTTGACATCTTTGTGTAAGTCCATCCTGTGCTCCAGTTTGTTTCCCTCTCCTTCCCTCCCATCTCCCCCAGTTAGTTCTCCTTCTTCACTCATCTGAGGTTTTCTCTCTTTGTCTGTGGTCCCTCCTGTGCAGGGTTGTGGCTCATCCTCCCCTGACCTCAGCACTGGGGTACTCCGGGGCGGGGCCAAGGGCTCACCCGCCCCATGTCCCCAGCGCCAGGGGGGAGGGGTTCTCTGAGGGGGGGTGTTTGGGAGCGGGGCCTAGGGCTTTCCGGCCCTGCGTTGCAAGCAGCAGGGGGATGGTCTCCGGGTGTGGGGCCAAGGGCTCACCCACCCTGCATCCCCAGTGCTGGGGGGAGGGGTTCTCTGGGAGCAGGGCCAAGGGCTCACCCGCCCTGCATCCCCAGTGCTGGGGGGAGGGGTTCTCTGGGAGCAGGGCCAAGGGCTCACCCGCCCCGCATCCCCAGTGCCGGGGGGGCATGTCTCCGGGGGTGAGGCCGGGGGCTCCCCTTCCCTGCGTCCCCAGTGTCAGGGTGAGGGGTTGTCCGGGGGCAGGGCCGAGGGCTCACCCGCCCCGCATCTCCAGTGCCGGGGGGAGGGTTTCTCTGGGGGTGAGGCCAAGGGCTCGCCCGCCCTGTGTCCCTAGCACCGGGGGCCTCCAGGTACAGGGCCAAGGGCTCACCCACCCTGCATCCCCAGTACCAGGGGATCTCTGGGAGCGGGGTCCAGGGCTCTCTTGCCCCGCGTCCCCAGCACCGGAGGGAGGTCTCCGGGTGTGGGGCCAACGGCTCACCCGCCCCATGTCCCCAGTGCTGGGGGGAGGAGTACTCCAGGGGCAGGGCCAAGGGATCACCCACCCTGTGTCCCCAGTGCTGGGGAGGGGGGTTCTCTGGGAGCGGGGCCATAGGCTCACCTGCCCCACATCCCCAGTGCCGGGGGGTATCTCCAGGGGTGGGGCTGGGGGCTCCCCTTCCCCGCATCCCCAGCGTTGGGGTGAGGGGGTTCTCCGGGGGTGGGACCAAGGGCTCACCTGCCCCGTGTCTCCAGTGCCAGGGGGAAGGGTTCTCCAGGGGTGGGGCCAAAGGCTCACTCACCCTGCGTCCCCAGTGCCAGGGGGGTCTCCGCGGGTGGGGCCCAGGGCTCTTCCTCCCCGCATCCCCAGCGCCAGGGGTCTTCGGGGGCAGGGCTCAGGGCTTTCCTGCCCCACAGGGTTCTCTGGGGGCAGGGCAAAGGGCTCACCTGCCCCGTGTCCCCAGTTCTGGGGGGAAGGGTTCTCCGGGGGCGGGGATGAGGGCTCACCCGCCCCACATCCCCGGTACTGGGGGGAGGGATTCTCTGGGAGCAGGGCCAAGGGCTCACCCGCCCCGCATCCCCAGCACCGGGGGGGGGGTGTCTCCAGGGGTGGGGCTGAGGCTCACCCGCCCCGTGTCCTCAGTGCCTGGGGGAGGGTTTCTCGGGGCCAGGGCTGAGGACTCACCTGCCCCATGTTCCCAGCACCAGGGAGTCTCCAGGAGCGGGGCCAAAGGCTCACCCACCCCACGTCCCCAGCACCAGGAGAAGGGGTTCTCCAAGGGCAGGGCCAAGGGTTCACCCACCCCGCGTTGACAGCACCGGGGGGAGGGGTTCTCTGGGGGCAGGGCCAAGGGCTCACCTGCCCTGCATCCCCAACATGGAGGAGAGGGGTTCTCTGGGGGTGGGGCCAAGGACTCACCCGCCCCGTGTCCCCAGCACTGGGGGGAGGAGTTATCCAGGGGTGGGGCCAAAGGCTCATCTGCCCTGCATCCCTAGCACTGGGGGTTTCCAGGGGCAGGGCCAAGGGCTCACCCACCCTACATCCCCTGCGCCTGGGGGAGGGGTTTTCTGGGGGCAGGGCCAAGGGCTCGCCCATCCCGTGTCCCCAGTGCTGGGGTTCTCTGTGCTGGGCCACTGGGGAGGGGGCCATGTCTCATCTACATATGTCCTCAGTTCTGGGGTGTTCCAGGATGGTGTTGGGCTGCTCATGGGGGGCCGTGGCTTACTGGCTCCTGTTCTCAGAGTTGGGCTGCTCCTGTGTATGGCCATCTCTTCTTTGTCTCTCCTCATCGCACTTGTTGCAGGGGCAGAGGCTCACTGCCCACCCCTTGAAACCATCATCATTGTAGGTGAGAGTCTGGATTGATTTGGGCTTCATCATGTTCTGGAGTTGGTCAGTTTCACAGTTCGCTGGTTTCACAAGGATCTGCTGTCTCTTTGCTGTTGGTCTCCGGGAGTTGCAGTGTAGATGTGGCCCCGCATTTTCATTGCTGAGCTGTTCCAGGGGGCTATGCTGTGTTCATCCAGGTCTTTAGTGCTGTGGTATTCTGTGCTAGTGCTAGGCTACTCCAGGGGGGCCATGTTTTACCCGCTCTTTTTTTCTCGGTGTTGGGGTGCTCCTATGCCTGGCCGCCTCATCCATGTCTCTCCGCATCACTTTCTTTGCGGGGGCTGAGGTTTGCATCCCACTCTTTGCAGTCGCTGCCATTGTAGGTGTGGATTTTGTTCAACTTGGGCTTCATCATGGTCCAATGTCAACTGCTTTTGACTATAATCTTTGGTTTCATAAGAATCAGTTGTTTCTTTGCTGGAGGATTCCGGGGGCCACGGTGCTGGGGTGGTTCAGCCAAGATGACACCTTTGTCTTGGCTCTCCGTTTACCAGGTGAAATGCTTTGGGCTCCCTACCTCCCTCCGCTCCTTTCACTGACTCACAGTCCTCTGCACTTTGGCTCTCATTATTTTGTTGAGTTTTGGCTGTTCTGCTTTTCTTGTCAAGAAGCAGTCTTCCTGCCGTCTGGGCTCTGACTTTTGGAGCGCCAGCGACATGCTGCCTCTCTCTTTCCCATCATCTCGGTTCTCCCCTGTAAGGCCTCTCTAATGTTTTAGAAAGTATATATTCTAGTTTTAGTTGACTCATGAAGACCCTGAGGTTTTCCAACATCATTCTCTAGTCATTGTAGATCTTGAGATTTCCCCCATTTGAGTAGCAAGTTAGTATATATACATCCTTATATATGCAAGTTAGTATATATGTGCATCTTTTTTACTTGATTTTGTTGATATTATGTGAGGTTTTTGGGTTCAAGTTATAATTATTAGATTATTGGTCTTTCAGATCCTACCACTGGACTTCAAATTTTCCTTATGGCAATACATTTTGACTTGATGCTTTTTGTGTTGTCGCCTGGCTTACAACAATAACTTAGACTTTTGTCTATTTTAACTAATGTCAATGCCTGCTGGCAGTCTTTTCTGTATCACCATTTCTCCAAGCCTATGCTCTTAATTTTTTTTTTTTGTACTGAGGATTCAACCCAGAGGTGTTCTACTTTTGAGCTACACTCTCAGTCCTATTTTATTTTTATTTTGAAACAGGGTCTCACTAAGCTTTGCTATGTTGCTGAGGATGACCTGGAACCGGCGATCCTCCTGTCTCAGCCTCCCAAGTATTGGGATTACAGGCATGCACCACCACACCCAGCTATATGCTCTTAATTTTGTTTCATCCCTCCACAGGTTGGGGTACACCTTTAAATGGTTTAAAAAAACAGACATAGAGTAGTCTATTATCTGAATCCTTGCATATCTGAGGATAAATTTCATTTGCTTTCTTACTTAAATGACAAGTTGGCTGGGTCTAGAATTCTGGCTTTTCAACATATTCAAACTTTTTAGAAGCTTGCCATTGTCATCTGGGAATGGCTGTGTCATGACGTAGTTTAGAAGAACAGAGTCTAGTCCCAGACTGCCTATGGCCAAATACCAGCTCTGTTGCAGCTGTGTGATATTGGGCAGCTTACTTAACTTCTCTGAATCTCAGCTCAACCTATTAACAGGGATAACAGTAGGGTAGTGTGAAGGACTGAATGAGCTAATGCATCTTAAAGTACATAGCAAGCACCATTTGAAGGTTTGCTCCTATCAGGAGGGAGCATTTAGGACATCCTGGACATCTTGATGTAGCTGTCTATTCCATCTGGATAATTTTTAAGACTTTTTCTTTCTAACTTGACATTTTCACCACAACGACATTGCCTGGTGTGTGGAGTCCTTTTGCTCTGTGCACACGATTCCTTTTGCAGATGCTGAGAACTCCTTCGTGTGGCCTTTTTTTTTTTTTTTTGGCGGTACTGGGGATTGAACCCAGGGACATTCTGACGTTCTACCTCCGAGCTACACTCCCAGCCCTATTTTTTATCCTTCATTTTGAAACAGGGTCTCACTAAGTTGCGGAGGGCCTCACTAAGTAGCTGAGGCTGGCCACGAACCTGCGATCCTCCTGTCTCAGCCTCCCAAGTACTGAGATTACAAGCATGTGCCACCATGTCTGGCGTGCTGCCTCTTTAACGAAAAGGTTTGGGTCATTTGTTCTGGGTGCTCATTCATGAACGCCACTTTTCTATCCTTCGGTTGTCTCTCTGTCTTCTGCATTTCCCCAGCATGATCATATGACCCATGACCATTTCCCTCAGCCTTCTTTTTCCAAATCACCAATTCAGTGATCTGCACCATCTGTTCTGCTATTTATGGCCACCTGTGTGGACTTGGATCCTGCGGTTGGGCTCTGAATTTCTTTTCTTTTTTTTTTTTTTGTGTGTGGTACTGGGGATTGAACCCAGGGACATGCAATCTCTGAACTATACCCCCAGCCTTATTTTATTCATTATTTTGAAACAGGGTCTCACTAAGTAGCTGAGGTCGGCCGCGAACTTGCGATCCTCCTGTTTCAGCCTCCCAAGTACTGGCTTTGCAAGTGTGCGCCACCACGCCAGGTCTGGGCTCTGAATTTCAACTCTTTGGTTGCTCTCTGCAGGTTTGATGCCTTCTTATTCTGAATGGAGGGTGCCTACGATGACCCGGGGCACGTCACTCTTGGAGGTTTTCTCAACCCCTAGACACCACCACGTTCTTTGTATTATAATGATTTCATTTATTTTCTTCCTTCCTCATCCTCTGTGGAGGCCAGACAATGGCTCTGCTCTCTTCACACTGGGTTGGTGAGCTGCTCTTCCAGCCCTTCAGCAGGAGGGCGAGTGGAGGTTTGCAGGTTATCAGTCAAATCTTTGGTTGTTTGCAAATGTTCAGGCACTAACACTGCCCTGTGAGCTCCTCCTGCCTCCACAGTCTACTTCTCTGTGTTCTCAGCGTTTGCACCCTCACAGGAGTCGCCAAGGTTACTCGCTCTCGCCTCCTCCCCCTGCCCTCTTAGGATTCCACCTCTCAGAAGTGCAGCATCCTTGCCAGCGTTCTCGTCCTTCAACCTCTGTGCAACTTTTGAAGCTGGAGGAGGACAGCACCTGGTGGCCTGGTTGTCACTGGCCCTGGGCAGGGAGCAGAGGGTGGGGAGAGTTGTAGCTTCCTATTTTTTCTCACCCAGATGGTATTTTTTTTTTTTTTTTGGCTATACTGGGGATTAAGCCCAGGAGCATTCTGTCTCTGAGCTACACACCCAGCCCTATTTTTTATTCCTTATTTTGAAACAGGGTCTCACTAAGTTGCAGAGGGCCTCACTAAGTAGCTGAGGCTGGCCGTGAACCCAGATCCTCCAGTTTCAGCCTCCCAAGTACTGGGATTGCAAGTGTGCGCCACCACACCTGGCTACCCAGATGGTATTTTGCACTGGGAACCTATGAAGTCAAAACTGAATCACGTGACTCCCTTCTTAAAGCAACTGATGACTCCCCTTTGCCCTCCCGTTAGAGTCTGAAGCCCTTCATGTGCTCCTCAGAGTTCTTTCCAATCTCCTCGTGCCCTCCTCTCCAGCTGCTTCCCTGCACTGTCCTTGAACTTCATGTGGCTGCTCGAATGTTCCTCGTTCACCATAGACCTCTGTGCCTTTGCACGAGCTGCTCCTCAGGCTGCACGGCCTTTCCCTTGCCACCCCACCCGTGTGGAAGAGACTAATAACATGGGGCTCAGGTGCATGTCCTCCTTGAACCCTCCTCTGATGTCCCCTGGCTGGACGGAGCCCCCCCCCCCACACTGTGCCATATTCTTTCATCCTTTCATTTACTACACATTTCCTGAATCCTATTTAGTTTAAGGTCCTGGTGATACTGATTAACAGGTCTGATTCAGGGTGTCTCCAGGGCTCCGTAGCAGGCACTCAATAAATGTTTATGGAACCCAACCAAGGGGCCCTCGCTACTGGTCACTGGCCTGCACCAGCAGGCGGCACTGTAACAAGTGTCACCTTGAGACTGAGCCCCAGCTGTTGGTGGTGCTGGGGCTCTGGGAGAGTTAGCTGTAAAGGACTCAAACAGACTCAAACAGGGCAGCTCTGGAATGTTCTGGCTGCTTGACCGCCAGGCCTTTCAGCTCTGCCCTTTTCCCTGCCTGCCCCAGGACCACGAATCCTGTATAGTTCAATTTTGGAAAGAGTAGAACCCTTGTACATTGTTGGTTGAAATGTAAAATGGTGTAGTCACCGTGAAAAGCAGTTTGGCTCTTCCTTAAAAAGTTAAACATGGAGCCAGGTGTGGTGGTGCACGCCTGTAATCCCAGTTCTTGGGAGGCGGAGACAGGAGGATCTCAGGTTCGAGGTCAGCCTCAGCAATTTAGGGAGAATCTCAGCAACCTAGTGAGACCTTATTTCAAAATAAAAAAATAAAAAGGGCTTGGGGTAGCTCAGAGGTAGAATGCCCCTGGCTTCAATCCCCAGTACCTAAAAAAAAAGTTAAACACAGAACTGGGCATGGTGGCGCACACCTGTAATGCCAGTACTTGAGAGGCTGACACAGTGACACAGGAGGATCACAGGTTCAAGGCCAGCCTCAGCAACTTAGTGAGGCCCTCAGCAACTTAGCAAGACCCTATTTCAAACTAATAAATAAATAAAGCAAGCAAGCAAGCTGGGGATATAGCTCAGAGGTAGAATCTACCTGGGTTAAATTCTCAGTACTACGGGGGGGAAAAATAAAGCATTTGAGAATCCAAGGAAGCCTTTGAGGGCAAAGGACAGGGAGTGGGGCCTTCTCCTGGGATAAGGAAAAGTTACAGGAGCAGCTTGTAGAAAACTTGGACTTGACCTTGAAGGGTTGGGTTTAGAAAATTCAAGGGCACAAGGGCAGAACTAACCTGATACAACTGGACCTTGCCTAGCCTATGCGTTTTTGTTTTAGCATTTAAAAAAAGATGACACCACATTCCCCCAAGTTGAGTTAAGAAATCTGAAAAGATTTATGCAGACTCTATCTTTTTGAAGACAACCCCCCTTCCCCGCTGCTGGAAACCGAATATAAAAATAATCACCGCTTTGGGGCCTGAAATCCACCTCAATGGGGAGGAGGCAGGACGCAGGGAGTAGGGGCAGCGCCAGCCTTGCTGGGTAAGGTGGGCACAAATTATCAGCCCCTACTGCCCACCCTGGAGTCGTCATTACACTGGGTTAAAAAAAGCTATTCCCAACCAGACTCCTTTGACAGCCTGGGAGCGGCTGTGGAAGCCACCAAATGTGTGTATTTGTGGAGTCGTAAGTAGGTCAGATATTTCTGTCGCTAATTATTACTTGTGAAAAAAATATGTCGTGAGCTTGCCGCAGGGAGAGAGTATCGGAAGCAGCATTGATCTTTGGAATCTCTGGCCCGATGGATCCATGCAGAGCCCGAATGCTGAGAACTACCAACACAGAGGAAATGTCCTGAGTCCTTGTCCAGAGAGGGCGAGCGGAAACTCCAGACAGAAGCCAAGAAACCCGGTCCCGGCCCCTGATGTTCACTTCCCTCTTCTGGGTTCAGTTTTCTTATTGGATTAGATCTTATATTCTTATTGGATTAGATCTTATTGGGTTCAGTTTTCTTATTGGATTAGATCTTATATTCAGCGCATGGGTTCTGATTCCGTGATCTCCTCAGTGGAAGGTGGTTTTCTGGGGGACCTGGAATTTATTTCCCTTCTGTTTTAGGGATATGGGTCATTTCCTGTTCTGGGAGGTAAAGGCAAGGAATCAGTCAGAAGTGAGATCAAAGTTTTCTGGTGTTAAATATTAGGTGGAAAATTTCACTGCACTTGGATCAGACCCACACGCCTACATATTTGCTGCGTGTTGGACATTGTGGCCGGCCTCCTGGACATGCTAATGCTTGTGACTCTGCTCATTCCTTTGTGTATTTAGGATTGCTGGTCCTTTGTTATTGAGTTTCAGAGGGCAAAATGGTTCATCCAAGGTTACGCAGATAGTTAGCAACAGATTTGGGATTAGAACCCAGCTTGACTCCAAGCCAGCTCCAGGCCCAGCTCTTTCTCTCCCTGGAGAAACCAAACTGGTGCCCAGAGCTGTGCTCCAGTGAGCAGTGAAGAGGGTAAATATGCCCCCACCCCTCCTGGGAGATACAAAGTCTGGATACCAGGGCAAGGAGCTGCTCTAATTAGTTTTATTTTACAGGCTCTGAGACTTGTCAATGTTTTATGCAAAGTTATGCAGAATATGCAAATCAGGAGCAGCTCTGGTTGCCTTGTAATGAGAAGGGCACCTGCGAGTCTCTGAAAAGTTCTATCTGCAGAGCTTCCTGGTGCCCTGGGCAGTGGGAAGGGTGCTGGGCTCCTGTCCACTGTGACACACCTGCTAGAAAGTTCCCTCTAAGTGTGTGTCCAGGACCTGGAAAGCACATGCCCCTGCCACACAGACAGTGTTTCCCCCAAATGCCTGCACACGGATGAATATATTTGATCTGAAAAGTAAGTTTTTGTTTTTAATTTTAAAGAAAGTGGACTTCAGTTTCCTTGACTTCAAAGTGGGTGTATTGATCTCCATGAGCTGTGATAACCTATCATGTTTAGATTCCTGTATGCAGGCTTCTAGAAAGGATTGCCCTCTTTCTTTTCCCTTGGTCCCTTTCTTTTGAATGCCCTCTGCCCCCTCCCCATCTCCAGCATCCATTGCCACCGCTCCATGACCCCCCTCCCCATGAAGTATTTGGCCCTCCAGAAGCTTCCATGTCCTTTCTTGCCTCCTGTGGTTTGCACATGCCATTTCTGTCCCCTCGAATGCCTTTCTCCCCCCTTCTCCATCTGTCTAACTCCTTCTCTTCCTTCCAGGGTCAGCTCCTTCCTTCAAGGGTCACTTACTCCTGCCACCTACCCAGATTAGCTCCCTGTCCCCAGCCCTCTTGACCACACTTACCAACTGACCGCTTGTCTGCCTTCCCCAGGAGGTGGCGAGGCCAGGGACAGAAACCTGCTGGTCTTCTCTGTGTACCCCCAAGCACACAGCCCAGTACTGTCGCTAATCAATGGTTGAAGAATTAACACATTAAGGGTGAATGCACTCACCCATTTTAGCTCAGAATTGTCCAAAAAGAAAAGCAGTTGTGATGAGCTTTCCACCCAACTTGGTGACTTTTGACTAAAAATAGGTATAAGGACACCAGGCTCCTCTCGCTCCCTAATATAAATTTTAATTTTTAATAACTTGAGAAATCAGTGAACTATACCTGTGGGAAAATGATGAGGAATCAGCCACATAAATTAATGGAAAGTATGTGTTCACATTATCTAACTGTATTAAGTGTGAATAATAATTAATTATAGATTCTACATGCGGTCTTGTCTTAGAGAATTCTCTAACCCGATGTGAAGGAATTTAAAAAGTCATTCATCACCCCCCTGTGCTCCACCTCAGGCCATAACATAAAAAGCAATAGCCAACGAATTTTCCATAATTTATGAAAATCATCATCTTAGAGGAAAAATAACTCTTATTAGGAGCATAATAACTTGGAAAAAGGAGCTGCGCCCCAGTGTGTTGTTAACACTGTTATAATCATCTGATCCACCTTCCCTGTCTCCCTGGCACTCACTTATTCATTCATTCATTCATTCATTCATTCACTGCATATCCTGTAATGCATGGAGAGGTGGTTCCACACATAGATAGGAACATGAACCCCAGAGACAGGTTGTTTGAGTTCAAGTCCAAACTCATCTACTTCCCAGCTGTGTGGTATTAGGCAAGGTGCTTAATCTCTCTGTGTTCCAGTTTCCCTAACTATAAAATGGCAATAATAATAGCACCTATCTCATAGGGTTCGTATGGGGGGTAAATATGCAAGAAGTACTTAGCATAGAGTTTAAGCATTCAATAAGCAGTGCCTCTAGTTATGGACCTGGTGTTGTACTGGGCATTATTTAGGATAGACCACGTTTCTACCCTTCAAGAGTTTCCTGATTGATGAGGGAAACAGACTATAAATGAGCAAGCATATATTATTTTATTTTTGTGGTACTGGGGATTGAACCTAGGGGCATTCTACCTCTGAGCTACACCCCCAGCTCTTTTTATTTTGAAACAAGTTCTCACTAAGCTACTGCATGCTGCTAGTTCAAACCTGCAATTCTGCTCAGCCTCCCAAGAAACAAGCATATTTGTGTGTGTTATTGTCATTGTTTGGATCTTAAGTGTCCCCCAAAAGGTTCAAGGCTTTGTCCCTGGCTGATAGCACTACTGGGAGCCATTGGAACCTTTAAGAAGCAGGGCTGGATGAAGGGAAGTGAGTTCACTGGGGGCGTGCCCTTGGAGGGGATGTTTTGACCCTGACCCCTTCTTCTTCCTGTCTGCCTCCCAGCCACCATGAGGTGAGCAGCTTTGCTCCACCAAGCCCTCCTGGCCATGATGTTCCACCTCACCACATGCCCAGAAACAATGGAGCCAAGTAACCATGGACTAAAACCTTGGAAACTGAGCCAAAATAAATCTTTCCTCCTTTAAGTTTATTTTCTTAGGTATTTTGTTACAGAGACAGAAAGCTAACACAGAAAATTGGCACTAGAAGTGGAGTTGTTGCTGTGACTATTGAAGAGCCAAAATGAAGCCATAGCAGGCTTTAATTAAAGCTTTAAGAAAAATAGACTTAAGTACCTGTGTTCTAAAAGTTAGATCTCTCTAACATACTGCCCCCATACCCTGTAACCTGATCTTGTCCCTAGTAACCCCTAGCAACAGCCAATCAGTGCTAAGCACACCTGGGTCTGGAGTTTGCAGAGAATCAGGCGAGGTCAGAGCCAGGGAGCTCCCCCGCCCATCCTAAACTCTCTTAAGGGGGGCACTG
>PVJS01024393.1:0-28738 GCA_004027185.1 Glis glis
GGACTGAACTAGTGGTTGCTCCAATCCTAAGACTCCAGCTCTTAGACCGTTCCACCAGCTACTGGTTCCTCTGACCCTCCACGTGCAGTCAGAACCTGGGACTACATTGCTGCAAACTGTAAGCCATCTGATAAATCCTTTTTTTAAAATATACTCATTCTGTGTATTCTGTTAATCTAGAGAACCCTGTCCAATACAGCCCTTTTCTAGAATCTGCAAGGTTGGAGGCAGAGAGATGGAGCTCAAGCCTTATGAAAGCCCCTTCCCGGAAATGGACTTCAAAGAATACAGCATCAACACCTGTCCACCTTCTGCCCATGCTCCTCGTCCAGGTTCTGTTGCCAACTGTTGATCTGGGTGGAGGAAAACTGCTAAAGCAACACTCAGCTTCTTAAAGCCACTGTCGCAGCAACAACAGTTAAGTAAGACCTGCTGGCCAAATGGCTTCAGTGGGGTGATCCCGTTACTAGGAGATGGGGCTCCCATAATGAGCCTCTCTCGGTAGGTAGTTTCTGATGGGGCTTTCAGAAGCATAGCAAGAGCACATTTGAAGGCCTCTGCTTCTGCCGTCACCTCTTCACCACAAACATATGTATGCACAAGCACATACTCACACAAAAATACACCCCCACACAATTCCCTGCACGTTTCTGTTCAAGGCGATTCACACAACCTGGTAAGTGATGTTGATGTGCGACCCGGCCAAGCTGACTGTACAGACAGCTCTAAGCTCTAGTTCGGACCCCCCTGGCCTCTCCTGTCCCCGAGTCCAGCCCTTGCTGCTGTGACCAGAGAGGCAGAGACATCGCCAGTTTTCGCACATACAAATTGACAGTGCCTTGCTCAGTTCTCACCCCATATCTTCCAACTGCCTCCCTTGAAGTTCTCTAGGACTTGTGGGAACTTGCTCAGCACCCCACACATGAACAACCTGGAGGTGCAGGGGAATTAATACCCGTTGAGGTGAGTCTGTGATGAGTAGGCGACAACAATCCATAGATAAACTCCTCCCTTCCACCCCTAGGTGTGCTGTCTGAATGTGTTTCAGGTGGTCTCACGGGACTGAGCAACCAGTTGCTCATGGCTGTGGTCAAGTTAATGCATCTACGCACTGACTCGCCTTCCCACCCGCTCCACTCCCTTGTCCTTCACTTCTGCTCCCTGGGAGCAGGTGTTTTCAACAAAGAACTTGTACCTCAATAAGCCCTTGTCTCGGCCCCTGCTTTGGAGGGTCCCAGGCTGAGATTATTGTTTCCCACAGTGGCCTGGATCTCAGCCCCTCAGGGTGGGATTTTAGTGCTGGGATTTAGTCATTTATCAGTAACATGGCAATAAGGACCCTGGAGCTAGTGATAAGTGGAGGGGTGATGACCCCTGGAATCCAACAGCCTCCCAATAATGAAAACTCCTAATGAGGATAAGAAGCGAGTTCGAAGGTGAGGTACGAGCTATGGCAGCCATGACATTGAATGTATACAGACAATAATAATCTAATAATTAGACAATAGTGTATTTTGTTAATTGCATTGAAACCCTTCAGATAAGAGGATAAAAGGTCCACAGTCTCCAATCATAGATTGAAGCCATGCTGTGAAAACCAGAAGGTTGCTCTGGAGGCTTCGGAGGGACTTGCATTTCCTGTAGTCCTGAGAGAGACTGGTCCCCGAATCTGGGCAGGGCCTCATCAAAAGGGTGACAGTGCTGCCAAGGAAACCAGATGCACAGCCTTCATAGGCTCCTGCATCAGTCAAGGCCCTGATGGAAAAGGAACAGAATCTCACATGTGAGGTGAGATGTCTGAGCGGACAAACATAGGAATCTTAAAACTCCCGATTCCCCTGAAATCTCTCGGCTGGTTGAAGTGTCTCCTTTGCCTTTGTCTCAGGACGACAGCCTCCTCAGTCTGGGGGTGCTGCAATAACTTTCCCTGATGCAGGTGTTTGCAAAATAAAGCTTGTCCTTCTCTAGAGCTTTCTCTTCCATCCCTCATTGACTTCAGACCAATCATTAGGGTCAGGTCTCAGCACAGCCTCAATAAATACAATCCTGTTCCTGTGAGCAATATCACATCCAGATTATATATATATATATATATATATATATATATATATGCAGAAAACTGGAGAACGTGTTTGGAACTGGACCTCACAGGTGTTTAACTAGAAGGGAGCTTGGAATATAAGGTGGAATAGGGGGCATTTGTTGACATAGGGGAAGTTGCTATGATTTGGGATTCAATATTCTGGAAGGACATAAGGAGACCCTCCTAATAGGGCACTGGAATGACTACTTGAAGCTTGGATGTGGCTATAGCCTGCAATAAAAATGAGATAGAGACTTTGAAGTTGCTTTGTCATAGTATCGAGGAAGGGGTCCGAAGGCTCAAGGTGAGAATATTAGAATAATATGCCAAATAAGAACCTGCCGCTTGACTGTATCCCCATGGTGGGTCAGGGGGCACTGCCTCCAACAAAGCAATACGATATGCATAGAGCAAGGTTAGAAATGGCATCTTGGTGATACCATGGTGGCTCCCGTCTTTAGGCCTGAGTGGACAGTGAGAGGTAATGCCATGGAACCAGATCCCTAGGATCAAGGCGGGTGAGGAGATCCCAGCATTTCAGGACCAGGTGTCAATGCTTAACCATCAGGCAAGATGCATGTCATTCCACCAAGAGCAGCGAGGCTAGAATGGCGATCAGTGTGCCTTCACCCACAGGGATCTGCACTGATGCCTAGTATATCCAGGTGTGTCTTAGAGGCAGGATAGATGGAGAGACATTTAATGTATGAATTTATTTGTGTAATTTTTGGAAATCAAGAGCTTGTAAGTAGAAGGCTGATACCCACCATTGTCATGGGAAAATCAAAGTCTCTAACTCAGTTCCCGGCTCTAAGGTAGTTCACAGATCCAGGCCTATTAATTGAAGTAAAGTTCCCCTTAAGAAAAGACGGCATGATGTTTTTGTGTATAAATATGGGAAATAACCCCCCAATCTTTTCCCAAAGGACTTATGGCCAGGATAACTGTGCACTAAGGAAAAGGGAAATATCCAGACCTTTAGATGACCATTTGGGTATGGAGACTAAGGTGACACTAACACATGATCTGACCCTCCAGTAAAAGTGGAGACTGTTAGAAGTAGGTAATCAATGGAGATCTGATCTAAGTCTCTCTCAGAGGCTCCACTGGGTCCTGGGCATACCTGTAATGAGTATTACAAGTTTATTATCATTACAAGTTTTCTCCAGTCTCCAAGTGCATAACTGGAGTAGACATATCTAGCAGATGAATAATATTCACCTTGGTCCTCTAATCCATAAACTAGCTGTCATGGCAGGAAGGACCAAACGATGCCCCTAACACTGCTACTCCAGCCCCCAGCCACGGCCGCAAGTCGGGTGCCATCCTGGATCCTTGGAGGAAGTACAGAGATCAATGCTACTATAGAGACTTAAAGACATTTTCTGCACTTCTACTTTCTCTATCGAATGGATCCTAGCAGATGAACGTGAACTACATGCCCTTAACCAGGTAGTAGCCCCAATCAATCACAGCCCCCATATGGCATCTTTACTCAGCAGATCAACAAGTTATCTAGAACTTATCTAAGACTGACTGTTCATTTGTCAAATAAATTATTCCAGATATTTGCCAGTAAGGATGATCAAAAGCAGTCTACTTTGGCATAGGAAGGACAACGGCATACCTTCACGTGTGCTAGGACTATGTTGACTCTCGTGTTGTCTGTCGCAGGCTGATACACAGAGGAGATTCCATGTATCTTGACATCCCGTGCAACCCTAACCAGCTTACACAGGGCAATGTAAGAGCATCCTGTCTATAGCCTACACCATGTTCTTCTCACCTCCCATCCCAAGGCGCTCCTACTGACACTACAGTGTGGGCTACTGTGGGAGCTTGCTCAGTGCGTATGCATGTGTAGCTCAGAAGTGTGGCAGACTTAGCATCTTACGGGGCTGACAATGACCAATGGGTAACAAGATGATGGATAAATACTTCCCTCTTTCTATCCCTGGGCAGATGGCTCTAAGACGCTTTTCATGCACCTTATGGATGATCTTGGGAGACTGACCAACTAGTTCACCATGGTGGTCAGCCTAATATATTTTTTTTTTTGGTACTGAGGCTGAACCCAGGGGCATTCTACCTCTGAGCTACACCCCCAGACCTTTTTATTTTTTTACTTTGAAACAGGTCTTGCTAAGTTGCTAAGGCTGCCTCGAACCTGTGATCCTCCTGTCTCAGCCTCCCAAGTACTGGATTCCCCTCAAACTCTTCAATCAAGTACTCACATGCATAAGCTAATGTCTCAAGTTCTGCCTCCTGGAAAACCCAGGCTGGGATGCTGGCTTCCCTGGGAAAGAGATTGAGGAGGGAACCATCTTGTGTTCCCTGACCTTGGTTCTTTTATTTTAGGATAGAAGAAAGGGAATCCTGGAGTCAGGAGACCCAGTATCACTAGAAGATTTGAAAAGTAACCAACTCACTTTGGCAGAAAGAAAGAATTTAGATACAGGCACCTCTCTTTAAAAGGGAGGAAGCAGTTCTTTCTCTGGAGGCTCCGTGAGATGCAGGCCTGGTTGCAACTGAAAAGGATGGGTACTGATTAGAAGACCAATCAGTAGATTTATCTGATATACACGTGGTCCTCTCTACGGTATAATGTTTAGGAACCAAAAGTTTCCCCCTTGCTCTTCTGGCATCTGAAATGCCCCGCTGGTAGTTTCTTTTTTTCTGGCCTTGGATTAGTCATTGCAGTTTTTTGGGGGTTTTTTGTTGTTTTTTTTTTTTGCAGTACTGGGGATTGAACCCAGGGGCATTCTACCTCTGAGCTACACCCCCAGTTCTATTTTTTTATTCTTTATTTTGAAACAGGGTCTCACTAAGTTGCAGAGGCCTCACTAAGTAGCTGAGGCTGGCTGCGAACCTGGATCCTCCAGTCTCAGCCTCCCAAGTACTGAGATGACAAGCGTGCGCCACCACGCCCGGCTCATTGCAGTCTTTACATGCTTACCCCTGTGGAGTGAATTTCTCTAACTAAATGCCTGGTGATGCCAAGCAAGTAACCGAATGAAGGAGGAGTGCTGGGCGGCACTAGAGCACACGTGGGTGTTGCCTGCTCTTCTGATTTCTTTTTACAGAAGCTGGAAATCTAGATGCTAATATGAAATCACCAAATTTTTAAAGCTTGAAAACTAATTAAAATTTTTTTGAGATCATCTTGAGGGCAAAGAAGAAGCATCCCTGGACCCACTGGAACATCTCTGTTTGGAAGGATTTGATCTGAGAAATTCCAGCCTCTCTTTACATCCTCAACCTCCAATCAGTCTTGTCAAAGTCTACATTGCCCATTCAGAATTATGATAGACAGCACAGGAAGATAACCGTGGTTGACAACAATTAATTGAATGTTTCAAAATAACTAATGGAGAGGATTTTTTAATGTTCCCAACACAAAGAAATGATATATGCCCGAGGCGACAGATATGCCAATTACCCTGACTTGGTCATTACATGTTGTACATGTTACTAAAATATCACACTATAACCCCCAAAATATGTACAATTACTATATATCAATTAGAAATATGTATTGATTTACTTTTATTTTTTAAAACGAATTACTGATAGAGTACCTACTATGAGTCAGAAATAGAGGCACTAGCTCTCTGCCTTTTGGTGGACAGAGCAGCACAGACAGGAAGAGAGACTGTTAGACTGTTGCAAAACCACATGATAAACTTCACTGTGACAAACACAGGTCTATGAGAGGCACTGAGCCAGCCCAGGGAAGCCAAGAAGGCTTCCTGGAGGGGTTGATAGGAACTGAGATTTGACAAAGAACGGAATGTGCCTTTGGCAGATAGGACAGATGGGAGAGCTGTTCTAAGTCTGGCCCTTCTCCCTTTCCACTTTCTTTTATTTTTTTTAAATATATTTATTGGTGCATTGTACTTATACATCATAATGAGTTTCAGAGTGATATAAACATACATTCACACAGCACTTGGTGTGTTTCCCTCCAGATCCCACCCCAATTCTCCCCCCACCATTGATGTTATTGAGATTGGTGTTGATAATTTCATATATGTACATAGCATTATTTTAACTGTTTTCTCCATGAAATCTCCTCCCCCTACCCTCCCTTCCTTAATTCCCAACCACTATGTTATTAGAATCTCTCTTTATTTAATCTAGTGTCTATTTTATTTCCCAATTTCTTTCTAGCTTCCACATATGAGAGAAAATATGCAACGCTTTACTTTCTGAGACTGGCTAATCTCCACAATAGCTAAAGCAACTCTTTTTATTTATTTATTTATTTATTTATTTTTGCGGTACCGGGGATTGAACGCAGGGGCTTTCTACCTCCATGCTATGCCCCCGGCCCTATTTTTTATACTTTTATTTTGAAACCGGGTCTCATGAAGTTGCGGAGGGCCTCACTAAGGGCAGAGAGAGAGAGAGAGAGAGAGAGAGACAGGGAGAGAGAGAGCGAGAGAGCTGAGTCTGGCCGCGAACCCGGATCCTCCGGTCTCCGCCTCCCAAAGTACTGGGATTACAAGCGTGCGCCACCACGCCCGGCTAAAGCAACTCTTAACTATAAGATTTATGCTGGAGGCATCACAATACCTGACTTCAAATTATACTACAGAGCCATAGTAATAGAAACAGCATGGTATTAGCACAAAAACAGTCACATAGACCAGTGGAATAGAATAGAAGATATAGAAACTAATTCTCACACTTATAGCCTGTTGATGTTTTACAAAGATGCTAAAAGCATATGCTGGAGAAAAGACAGCCTTTTCAACAAATGGTGTTGGGAAAACTAGTTATCTATTTGTAGAAGAATGGAATTAAATCCCTTCCCACTTTCTCCACCTTAATTCAGACCTTCATTAAATGGCATACAAGCAACCTCCTCACTGGTCTCCCTGGCTTCAATAACTCTCCATGCTGCTACAAAACTCACCACTCAAGATGTACACATGCCCTATCCTCCCAGGACCTAATTATGTGAATTTCCTGTAGGGCATCCCCATTGCCTATAGAAGTCATCTAATTCCACAGTCAACACCCTATCAGAAAACCATTTTGAGAATGCAACCTCATGGCAAACATGTTTATTTATTTACTTATAAGTTGTGTGTATAAATAATGTACTAGTATGTAATGTGCTAGTGTATCGTGGAAGTTGTGCATGAGTAGAAAATTTTTAAGGAGAAAAACAACAAAGTTGAAAATGATAGAACATTTGATAAATAGAATGTTTTTAGCCATTAACTAAAAGAATGAGAGCGATATATAGTTACTCATGGTAAATGCTTCGCTACTTTCAAAAATCTTAGGTTAGCACTTTTTGAAATAATCATTTGAAGGTCAGGATGAAAGTATGTTTGTGTCCATGGTTTTCAAGATTCGACAGGTTGTGAGGCATCCCAAAGACACGGAGATCAAAACCAGAATGTATATTACCGCCTGCACTTCCTCATTTTTCAGTCCCAACTACCAGTTCTATAGAGGATGTTGCGGACATTTGCCTAGTGGATTTCCATATTCCACATGTCAATTGGGTTTTATTTTTTTCAAACGAATCGTATTTGGAACAAATGTGTTCAAATCCTCTAGAATTCTTTATTTAGAAGATCTTGCTAACGCTTTGGAAAATTCTGTTCCCAAGTCTTTATAGAACACAGATATGGCAGTGTTTATAGGGGACACCCTGACAGCATTTTAGGCAGTAAGATCACACAGTGGTGGAAACACTTCAAATGTCCATTTTTAAATGCTCTTTCTCTCATGTAAACCTCCCCCCAGAACACTTCCTTGCTCGCTCATTGTTAAAAATGTCACCTTTACCTCGAAAGGGCAGATTACAGATGTTTACTTTTTTTGAAAATATCTAATAGCAACAGCTCCCTGTCATCACTGGAAAGGTCAGCAAATTTGGAAAATCCGTCTTTTTGTAGAAGAAAATTATACCTCTCATCGTGAAGTTCAACAAACCAGCCAGAGAGTCTCTGGGTAGGCAAGATCACTGCCCTTCTCATTATGAAGTATCTAGAGATTCTACCACTTATACCACCACACTCTGCCAGCCCATGCAGACCGCTACATGGCTCATCAGGCTGAAGCTCAGGAGGAGCTTTTGCAGCCTTTTGGGGTTGTGTGTGGATGAGGGGCATGGGGGGCTCCCACCCCTCCCTCAGAAGACCTCATGGACCCTAGGAAAAGCATGACCGTCTGATGAATAGATAATTGTGGGTAATAGTGTCTCTCCATTTATTAAATACTATAAAAGCTTAATTTCTTTTTCATTTTCAAAATGAGAACTAAAACCAAACAAAGGCCCTGTTATTTTTTTCTCGCACTCTAGTAGAGTGCTTTGAGCATCTGGTGCTTTGGAGACCACTGACCAGTTCCTGTCCCCTCCTCCTTCAAAGCTCCATCCATGACAATAACAACTAACATTTATTGAACACTAACTATGTACCAGCATGGATCCACATCCTTTATATGCATTAACCCATTCCATCTTCGTGAACATTCTATGGATAAATGCTATTATTATCCCTCTTGCACAGTTGAAGAACTAAAGTACAGAGATTGAGTGACTAACTCAAGTTTTGAAAGTTAGGAAGTGGTGGAGAAAGGGTTCAAGCCCAGGGAGTTGGGCTTCAGAGTTTACATTCAAGCACTGTGCTAACCATGTGCTCCTCTTAAATAGAGCTATGCAAAGTCCTGTACATATGCCATGCTCTTTAATTCTTCCAGAATTTTATAGATAAATATTCCTTTTGCCTGGACCAATCTTTCAAGGTCAAGGTTTAACGCTACTGGCAGAACCTCTGATCCTGCTGGAGGGTGTTTCTACTTTCTCTCTTCCCTTCAAGTGCTGCCTGGCCCACAGTGATCCTTTCTCTGCAGATCACTCCAAAAGTAGGTGAGTCAAGCTGAATCAATCCCTTCTCCTGGAATTTGGAATATTAACAGGGACACAGGGACTGGGTGGGATGGGTTCAGGAGTAAGTAGGAGGGTACCAGTAGAAGAGAATCAATAAATTGCCGTTCTCCAAAGAGTTCTTGAACTCCCAGAGACATTCTGCCTCCAAACTTGGTAATCAAGATCTTCTCTGACTTCCAAAAGAAATCCCAGCATCTTTCACTAAATCTATCCAGAATCCATTTTCATTTGCCTAAATGAATAAAGCAAACTTAGCCAATATGCTGAGCTCCTGAGGTATTTCCCCACACTCTTATCAGTGCATTTATCAGTGTGCTCTCTGGTCTTTTGATCATTCATAGGCCCTAGGTCCCTTGAGTGTCCAGGCTCATTCCTTATCTCTGGACTTCCGGTGCCAAGAACTATCTATGACCCATAGCTGGGTATCAGCAAACGCTTGCTGACCACATACCTAGATGGGCATATTTTCTAGGAGGCCAGCACACTCGGGTATCTCCCTTGGTTGTGATCCATCCTCTGTATGCTGATGTTCACAGTCAGAGCCTTGCAAATACTATCCCCGAAAAGAAAATCTAGGTTGGAGTCATTAAACGCATTTAAAAACTGACCTTTACCTGCTGAAAGCATAATCCATTAATAATGTACCTGTACTAGAGAGATAATGGGAGCCTCCCACAGGGGGATTAAAGAACTACAGGAATTTAGGGTCAATACTCCTTTTTCACAATTGCTTTATCCCCCTGAGGTTCAGACAGTGGGGAGCACACCAGCTGTCCCGGGTCTGGCAGGAGGAGCACCAGATGGAGGGAAGGACTTAGGTGCAAGGAAGATGTACCATCCGGGCAATTCCACTTACCCATCTTCCTATGCAAGAGACTCCAGCCTGTTCCTCGTTGCTCTGACCAGCAGTCAGGAATTTTCTGGTCTCTGACTATAGTCAGTGCCGCCAGTTCTTGATAAAAGCGGAGGTTTAGGGTGGAACTGGCCTTAGAGTTTTGGGTTGTTGCTAGGCAGGACAGAGCTGGTAGACAAGCCTCAGACACAGCTAAGTCCCCACTCACTCTCAGGGACTAAAGGAGGCTCTGTCATTTCTGATTCATAGAGTCACTGAGTCCCCAGGTTGGAAAGACCTTCAAAGGTCATTTTTGCTTGAGCACCTTCGGTGACAGGAGATTTACTACCTCCTGAGTCTGGCCACTCCATCTTGGAGAGCTTTGACAGTTGGAATGCTCTCCCTTGCCCCGAGCCCAGGCTGAGCTTTTCTTTTCATGGAGGCTACTACTCTAATCAGAGAAGATCAGGGGGCAAGGAGGAGTGTGGCCCAGGGGAGGAGAATATGAGGGTGCATTGTCTATGGAGGATGCAGAAACAACACGCAAACCAACTAAGAGCTGGTCTGCTTTTTATTATCACCACTCGCCAGCACTTCTGAAAATGTCCATGGTAAAATATTCCTCTTTAACAAAAGCTTTTGTTGGTCAAATTCTCAATAATTGTTACGGTTACTGTTGAATTTTAATAATAATATTGAATATGGAATGAGCTTTCGTTTAACACATTTTTATTGCTTATCCTTTGGTGACACTCTGTTCTACTTGAGCACTAATTTGGAGAAGCCCCAGTTATACCGCTGGCCCCAACACATGCAAGCTCAGCTGTCTGTGTTCATTTCAAGAGTAAATTCCTAAGGTTTGGACTCATTCCAGCTTGCTTTGAGCACAGTTCAAGTCTCCGATTCCAGTGGTATCATATATCCCTGAGTTTAAATGGTAAATTCAAAGTAAGCACTGTAATTGGTAAAGACAAAAAGAGATCAGAAAATGAGTTACTCCGATTCTGACATTCTATGTGAGCCCATGAAGTTTTTATTTGTTTTTAAAATTTAAAGCAGTAAAACAGCAAGAACCACAAAGTACAATTTTTTTTTTTTTGCTGGTATGTGCAGAGTTTTTAGTTCCTCTGTATTGAATTTAAAGAATATCTTTAAAATCAAAGCTCCTTTTTAAATTGTTAATTGTTTTTGAACTGAAGAATTAATCAGAAAAATAAAACTGTACCTATATTATTATATAATGTACAATAGATAATGTTTTTCCTACATACCATATACTACCATAATAAAAAATATTAATACATTACTGTTTTTCCTTTGATTCTGTAATATTTGTTGGGTGTTTTTAGTGGTATGATTATGTAATCAAGTTTAATAAAATAATATTTTCCCTGCCTGCTTTTCTTTTATGGTCACTGTTACTTTCATTTCGTCTTATGATCATTGCTGAGAGCAATCTTGCTGTGTGTATCCTTTCCAGGTGTCACATACACCAGGCACTCCACTGATTCTGGTCCCTTTCTCTCTCTCTTTTTTTAAAGATTTAAATTTACTTATTTTTTATGTTTTTATTGGTGCATTGTAGTCTCACATCACAATGAGTATCAGTTTGGTGTTAACATACATGCACACAGCTCTTGGTGTCCCTCCCCCTGCCTCCCGCCTACATGTAGCACTGAGAATGATGTTGGTATAATCTCATATATACACATTGTTTATGACAGTAATTCCATAGATTCACTTCTTTCTTACCCTTACCCTTCCCTGGTACCCCTTCCCTTAAACCACTGAGGGTTCTCCGTTGTCATTGGAGTCCCTTTTGTGTCCCCACTACTCCCTAAATTGCGCATATTAATGAAAACATATGACCCTTCATTTTGTGTGATTGGCTAATCTCACTTACCATAATGTTCTCCAGATCTTTCCATTTTCTTGCAAATGCTGTTATTTTGTATCTGGTCCCTTTCTCTAAGCACAGCCCCAGTGTTTAAAAATCCCCATCTTGCTCCCCCTAGACTTTTCTAAGTGGATCTTCCCAGTCCTCCCAAAAATTTCTAATAAAAATAGTTTTGAGTCTTTCTGCCATCCTCACTAGAATGGCTATCATGTATTTAATACATCCAAGTGCCAGATAATGTACACAATCTCATTTGATCTCCTCTATAACCCTGTGAGGCAGACATTGTTCTTCCCATTTTATGGCTGAGAATACTGAGGCTCCTCACTTTGACTGTCTGGTATTGAGGATTGACTCCAGGGCTTCACGCATGTTACACAAGCTCTCTACCACTTACCTGCATCCCCAGTCCTGATACTGAGGCTCAAAGGTATGAATTAACTTGATCCAAATCATACAGCCGGTGCATAGCAGACTGAGATGGAAAATTAGGTAGATGTGACAGCAAACCCATGCTGTCCCCCATCCCCATTGACCCCACTGTGTGTAGTCTAGCTCCTCTTCATCGCTCTTCCTCTGTAGCCTCCAGAACAGAATACCACATGTCTTTCACATGTTGACCCTAAAAGTTCAGCCTGGGCAGGGCCTCCTCCTTCACTACAGAAGCTGAGCTTATACTAAGGCTACCTCTCAGCTCACTGGTTTTATGAGCAGCTGTAGCAGACAGAATGGATTCCAAGAGGAGGTCCACCTGATCCATGAATGTCCAGCATGCACTGTCTAGGGTCTGTGAGATCTGTAAGTGGGAGAAAGAGCAAACACTGAGATGAAACAGGGGTTCCTCTGTGCCATTTCAGTGAAGGGACCAAAATTCCCAAACCCCAAAGAGAAGGTCATGCATGAGCCCCCACCTGAAGATAGTTGAGGGTCTGAAGAGCCCTGCTCTAGGGAGTGGAATTGTGGGCGGAGAAGAGGCACCAGGCCAACAGGGAGCAGAGTCCCTCTAATAGGCACTCCTTATGAATCAGGGGAGGCCTGGGAAAAGACTGGGCAGCTGCAGGAGAATAGGCACACACCTGGAAGGCTGGGAACAGTTGCTGGTCTTCTATCAAGGGGTCAGAGGACTAGATGGGAGGATTCCAGGTGCTCCAGCTAGTCCCCTCTAACCAGACATTTGGGGGAGACTCAGGGAGAGGCACACAGCTGCTGCTCGACCTTTTAGACACTTTTAGGATCCCTTAAAAACCTTGATTTTATATGAAAACAGCTGAAACCAACTCCCCAAGGCCACTTGCTAGAGGACAGAGAACTTTGAATAACCCTGGTGTGAGGGTTAAACCTGGTGCAGAGCAAGAGTAGAAGATCGAGTCTAAGCAGCTGAAGGACTCAGGTCTGAATCCACTTGTTCTCTCATCCTGGGCTTGGGGTGATCTCCAGTCCTACTTTTACCTTTTGACCCTGAGCCACCCCATCCTAATCAGAAGTATCTGGCCTCAGCACAAGTCCTGACATGAATCCTTGTTCAAAGTTACCTCATTCAGCCCAGCCATGGATCCAGGTTGTTGAGAGCTGTGTGCCTCTCCCTGAACTTGCCCAAAGTCTGTTTAGCATCTCAAGTAAGTGGTGTTCCTGCCCTCAATAGGGCTCTGAGAATCTGTGGGATTCTCCAGCTTCAAGCCACATCATAATGTAGAGAGAGGCTGCCTCTCCAGAGAAGAACTCCATCTCATTGTTGGGAACGGAGAACCAGGTCCATCCCCAGTGAAATCAAGGATGGACTCAGAGATGGGATAGGGATCCCAACAACCAGTTGGAATCAGAAACATGGAGGATTCCCAGCCCTTAAAGAGTGATGGAGGGCCAGGCGTGGTGGCGCACACTTGTAATCCCAGTACTTTGGGAGGCGGAGACCGGAGGATCCGGGTTCGCGGCCAGCCTCAGCTCTCTCTCTCTCTCTCTCTCTCTCTCTCTCTCTCTACTTAGTGAGGCCCTCCGCAACTTCATGAGACCCGGTTTCAAAATAAAGTATAAAAAATAGGGCCGGGGGTGTAGCGCGGAGGTAGAACGCCCCTGCGTTCAATCCCCGGTACCACAAAAAAAAAAAAAAAGAGTGATGGAATGCTGGTGAAGTCTTCAGCCAGAAGTCAATCCTATAATTTGCTCCAGGTGAGGATGAGGGGCTGTCTTACTTCATTTTGTGCTACAATAACAGAATATCTGA
The DNA here is from genome assembly GCA_004027185.1 of Glis glis. Lineage (NCBI taxonomy): Eukaryota > Metazoa > Chordata > Mammalia > Rodentia > Gliridae > Glis > Glis glis. The sequence continues at coordinate 13,944 of PVJS01024393.1, forward strand.
GATTAAATAATATATAAAGAAGAGATTTACTTCTTAGCTCTGGAAGCTGGGAATTCCAAGATCAAGGGGCCCACATCTGGTGAGGGACTTCTTGTTGCATCATGCCATGGTAGAAGGCAGAAGGGCACAGGATAGAGAAGGAAGGGGTTGAATGCATCCTTTTATCAGGACCCTACCCCTGTGGCAACTAACCCATTCCCAAGATAACAGCATCAATCCACTCACCTCTTAAAGGTCCCACCTCTCAACATTGTTAATTGAGGATCAAGTTGCCAACACATGAAATCTGGGGACACCTTCAAAGCATAGCAGTGGAGTAGTTCATGGGCAGGCAGGAACTTGGGGATTCCTGGACAACCAGTAATCCTGCCTCCAGACCCATTGGGCCCCAGGCCTAAAGCCTTGAGACTAGACTAGACTTAGGCTCACCGAGATGGGCTTCTGACATGCAGCCCCAGGCAGCATCGGGAGGGGCCGAGTCTAGGGGTGGGTGCCCTTGGGGATTCTTGAACAATCAAGGAAAGGAAGGAGTAGGGAAGTCTATGATCCCTCCCAAATGCTATTTGGCTCAAGAAATTGCATCTCGTACATGGAGTGTGGACTGACACATAGATCAGGCTCGGACTTTCCAAGCCTGACACTGCCTCTTGCTCGTGAGCTCCTTCCCGTTTTCTTGAGATTAAGTGTGGGGAAATGAGAGCATGATGACAAACACTGATTACCTGAAGCCATCGCAAGGGGAGAAGTTTCTCCTTCCTCTCTCTCTCCCTCCCTCCCTTTCCTTCTCTCTCTGAAGAAGCACTGCTCTTTGTCCTAACCTATGGAACGGTGGGTTAATTGGCTTATAGAGCTGCTGAATATGGAACAGAGCCCTAATGGAGATTTAATCAAAGGAGACAGTTATGTCGAGTGAGGTGTAAAAGCCATTGAAGATGAATGGAGATGGATACAATTTTCCCCCCAGAGTTATTCAGAGCAATTTTAATAAAGTGCAAGTTTAACTACGGAATGGATTGTGTGACCAAGTATCTTTTGGCTGTCGGGCACAGCAGAGCAGGCAAGGGAAGGAGATCTTGGAAAGTCCGGTGGAGAAGGCAGAACCTCGCTCTGCCCCACACAATGGGTGCAGGGCCACCGTCCAATGCTCCTGCCCACGTCTTCCTTTTGCCCAGTGGCTCATTTATGTGACTCACTCCAATGATGTTTGGTGGGTCCTCTGTGACTTGCATCCAGTGATCTCAGTGGTTAGAGCAGAAGGCTCACCAGACCTAGGTCATGGCTGTGATTGGAGATCCATAAAACCAGCCCTTCGCCAGACACCTTTGCTGTCTCTTCCCCTTTCAATGCCTCCATCCATCCATCAGCGTCCAGCTTAGCTGTCACTGTTTGGGAAGACTTTGCTGAACCACTCCTTGCTGCATTTCTGTAATGGCCTGTATACCAGCAGATTTCATAATTGTCTTTTTGGTACTGTTTTCCATCATTAGTGGACTATGACCTCCCTACACACACGCACACACACATGCAAAACCTACTTACTGGGATTATCCTAGACAGGCTGTTGTGTAAATTGCTCCTTTGCTCAGCAGTATGGTGTGGACATCTTTCCATATCGATGCATGTTGCCCTGTAACAAGCTCTTTGAGAGCTGCACTGGATTCCTCTGCATGGATGTAATGTAAATTATTTAGCAAATCCCACATCTTTTTTTTTTTTCTGCTATCGGAAACATCATTGAAAGGCTTGTTCTCCTACATATAGGTTTTTTGAAAATTTGTCCAATTAGCTCCCTCATAAATTCCTGGAGGGAAAATCGTTGAGGTCAAAGTTTCAGTACATATTTTCAAATTGCACTCTAAAAAAAGTGAAAAGTGTGCTAATGTACACTCCCACAGATGTTGCCTGAGAGTGTTTTCCTACATACAGCCTTGCTAGGCACTGTCAGTCATGTTCATTTTTGCCAATCTGATGGGTAAAACTTGATGTCTACGTCTTGTTAAATTTGACAATTTAATAGTCCAAGAAAGGCCCATCTAAGGAGATATAACTACATGTCTTGGCAGGACTGTGAGGACTCCAGGAGCCTGTGTTGGGGAGAGAAGAGCTCGCTGAGACTTTGCCTGGAGAAGTCGCCCAGACCAAGGAGCTGGCTCCCTGGATGAGGAGGCTAGCAGCCCCAACCATGACTACAACCAGGGGATGTAGTCAGATGTATCCTGGTTCATTCTCTGTCACAGAGATCTGGGTGGGTCTTCTACATAGCCACACTTTCTGGCATCTGCTGAGCATCTAAGTCATAGATCCTAGAAAGCCTTCTAAGCAAGTATGATGGAGACCAGAAGCAATATACAGGTCAGATGGTGTATCTTACATATAAAATACAAGGTATAAAAGACAGAGACATAGGAGCATTAACACCTGGTCTGGCTTATAAGTCAAGACAACAAACCCCAGGGGTCAAAATCAGAAACCAGGGAAATGGACAGAAGACATTTACACTCAAGGAAGAGACGTGGGGCAGCCAGGGGCTAAATACCCTGTGCACTGGGCATTCCAGATACAAGGGCAGCTGATGATTTGAAGACTCTGCTGACTAGGGGGCCAGGGCTCCTGATGACCTTCCAGGCGAGGCCCTCACTGGCTCAAGGACCGGGCAGGTGGCCAAGCAGAGTCACATGTGTACTGTACTCTTGACAGCTGGGCCTACCAAGCAAGGAGATACCTTCTGCCAGAAAAGATCTAGATGATTCCTTCCAACCAAGTCCCTTTCTGGCCTCGAGGTGGGAGTGAGGGTGGGCACAGTCATCGAAGGACTGAATTTGAGCTAATGCTGTTCCCACATTGATTGGCATCGAGTCCAGGCCCCACACTTCAGGTTATCAGTGACCCAAGGAGGCTTCAGTGAAATCTAAGGATGTTGCTTGACTGGAGTGGAAAAGCGTTCGGCTCCCAAGGAACCAAGGCCAGGCTAGAGGGTGCTGCCCCAGAAGGTTGATGCTTGGGGCTAGATGCAGAAGGAGACTCCAAAACCACATCTCTGATTCAATCCAAATGAAATCCAAGAGTCCTTACAGTTAAGGGGTGAATGTGGCTTGAGGAGCTGAAGTCAACAGGGCTTAAGCAAACAAAGAGGCAAGAAGCAAGAAATAATTAGTGAGTTGATGTCAGCAGGTTAAGAACCTTTGCTATCCACAAGACTGGACTACCCAGAGCACCTCATTAAAGATCCTACGGGGTATGGGTGTATTCATCTGTTTTTCATTACTATAAGAAAATGCCTAAAGCTGGGTAACTTTATAAAGAAAATAAGTTTATTTAGCTCACAATTCTGGAGATTCAAGGGCCTATATCTGGTGGTGGTCTTCTTGCTAGCAGAGTCCTGGGGGCAACACAGGGCATCACATGGCAAAAGACAGGGAGTGTGTGTGTTTGTGTGTGTGTGTGTGTGTGTGTGTGTGTGTGTGTGTGTGATTTCTGGTCTCTCTCCCTTCTCTTATAAAGCCATCAGTATTCAATCATGGGGGCCTTGATGACCTTATTGAATCCTAGCCACCCCCCAAAGGCCTTGGCATTAAACAACATAGTAAGAATCAGTTTCTATCCTCTTAGTACCTCTCAATGGGGATTACATTTCAACACATCCAAACGATAGCAATGGACTAGTTTAATGTAAAGGCCCAGACCCAGGCAGACATCTCTCTCACCCGCAGGTGCTGAGCTGCAAGAGGGTGGTCAACTCTTGGCCTAACAGGTGATGGGTAACTCAGCTGGTTGCAGTATGGCCTGCAGTATAATCAGCTCTCCCCTTCCTGCAGGTGGTAAAGCCACTGTGAGCCAGCTGGGGTGATGGCGTTCTCATGTACCTTGAGACAGGGCAGTAAGGATCCTTCCCAGAGAAGCTTCCACCCTACCTCCCCCTGTGTGCAGAAGCGGAAGCAGAGTCACAGTACTGCCCACACTCATCTCAAAGACCTGCCTTCCAAAGGGCAGATGACCGGGCTGCAGAGCAAGGGCCCAGGGCTTGTGAATGGAAGAAAAGAGCCACCCTCCACTCCAGGAGACCCACCTCTCCTCCCACCTGCGATCTTACTCCATGCTAACTACCCAGCGGTTGCCCCCACAGATGCTACATCTTGTTCTTGCCCCTAGTGGCGCCTTTCTTTTATATCCAAATAGATATTGAATTCAGGTCACTCCCCAGCGTCCTTTCAGTCTAACAAACTAGACTGGAGTATTACACCCACAGTCACACAGATTTTCACCACCCATCTCACCACTGCCGACCTAGGCAGAGGGGCAACTTAGCACAATGGTTAAAAGCATGGGCTCTTGCTAAACTGCTCGGGTTCAAGTCCAGGCTCTGCTACTAGAAAGCCATGTGACCATGAATAAGCCTTTCGCCTCCTGTGGTGTGTCTCTAAGCTCAGTTCCATCATCTGTAAACTGCAGACGATGGTAGTATTACTGATAGCAGCACTAGAGTAGTATCAATGGGGGCGGATGCTCAAGTCCCTTATATAAAATGGTGTAGCATTTGCATATAACCTATGCACATCCTTCTATACTTTCAAATCCTCTATAGATTACTTATAATACTAATCAGTGTTAATGCTATTTAAGTTCTTGTTATACTGTGTAGCTTGGGGAATGACAGGGAGTGTGGGGAAGGAGTCTGTACAGGTTCAGTACAGATAAAATCTTTTTCCAAATATTTTTGATCTGCAGTTGGATAAATCTGTGGATGCAAAACCCACAGATATGGAGAGATGACTGCATTTCATAGGCTTGTGGAGATTAAGTGAGTTCGAATCATCAAGTCCTTTAAATAGTATCTCATGCATAGTAAGTACCATTTAACTGTTAGCATTTACTATTATTATTATTATTATTATTATTATTATTGCTCCCTCACATCACCTAGCCAAATGTTATGACCCAGTTGGGTAAGTAGGAAAAAGAAACAGACAACTGGGTTATATCTCAGTTACTTCTTTTGATGAAAAATATTTTATTCATTTGCATATTCTAGTAATGTTTATTATTTTGTTTATTATTAACATTTATTTATTCAGGCAAAAATAATGTGTTCACTTTTAGGTGCTAATAATATAAGTAGCTGCAATGTACTACGTGCCTAACATGTGAAAAGCATGTTATTTTCTCCTCATTACAGGTGCAGACTGAGGCTCAGAGAAGCTACTCCCTGGTCCAGAGTCACATAGCTAGTAAGCTATAAGACTCAGATGCTGACCCATGTCTGGTTGACTCCAAACTTGCACACACTTTAGTTATTTCAGGTAATAATAAAATGGCTAGAAAAGGGCTCACTCTAGTCTAGGAGTGTTTCTACGCTCTAGTCGTTTCTATTCTTTCCTCCCTTCCTTGTAAGCAGCCCGACTTCCTGCCCTTTGACGTCAGGCTGAGCCATGTGACTTGCTTGGCTGATGCAGAATAAGACAGGACTTTCAACGTGCTTGCAGGTTTAGCTCTTTCTCCCCTGAGCTTCTTCCTGCCCTGCCATGAGAACAGCATGCTGCAGATGAGAGCTTCCCCTTCAGCCAGGGTCCCGGAATAATAGGAGATCAGTGGAGCTGAGCCAAACCCAGCAGAGCCAGAAAGAAGAACCAAGGACAACTACTGCTGACCAGCAACCTCACAGAATGTGAGCAGGAAATAAATGTGTGCTGCCGTAAGGCATTGAGATGTGGCAGGAGCAGGTGGAAGTTGTTGCCACAGGAAACGCTGGCTAATGTAGACATGGTGGGGAGGGGGGCAGACCAGGTAACCTCCGCTGTGGTGGGACAGACACAGGAGAGGATAATCTGAGGTGCTGCTTTGCAAAATAATAACGTGTTTGGTTGTAAAGGTGGGCTTTATACCAGCCTGATGCAATTTTGTACATAATTAGTGATCCAAATAGGTTTCCTAACTTGAAATCAAAATAATGAAATTACAGAGAACTCTGGGATGAGAGGACAGAGAAAGTGGCCAAGGTATTTTGAGTTTTCCTCCTCTGGTGGGTGGCTCCAACAGATGTGGAGAATAAATCCACGTCAAAAGGGGTTTTCCCTGGAGAATAATGAGTCCATGGGCAGGGAAACAGGTGGGAGAAGCCACCAATGTGAGCACAGCCCTCTGCATTTGGCTCCCACAGTGTCTCAGACCTCTCCATGGGACAGGTTCAGTGTGAAACTCCCAGTCACCCAGGAGGAGTTGAGACCAATCATAGATCTGAATTCTGGCCAGGACCTCTTTCACCAGGACAAAACTGGCCGGCAAACAAAGCGTAGGCTCACCCGTGGACACTTGGCGGGGAAGGAGTTGGCGCAGACCAGCTTCAGCTTCGTGGAGACCTCTGTGTGCCACTGGTGCCAGGGGATTCTTTTCAGGACACAGTACACACACACGCGCAGCAGAGTCTTTTGCGGATGGCGCTGACCGACGGTGCGGGTGAAGGTGGCTGTGCCGCAGCCTGCCCTTGAACTCTGGATAGCCCTTCGTGTTCTGCCTTTACCGCTTCCAGGGTCAGGTGGCTCTGCCCTTTGGAGCACGCAGGGGTTTCCTGAGGTCTCTGTAAGACGGCCGGAGAGGATGAGATGCTGGGGCCACTTCATTAGGCTTCTCCTATTGGTCTTTGGCCAGCTGAGACCCAGGAAAAGGCTGCAACTCGGTGGAGGTGTTTCCATGGCAACGGCAGGCAGCGCTGCTCTGGAGGCAGGGAGGTGGTGGGGCAGGATGGGGAGGGCTTGGGGAGACCAAGAGGCCCTGGAGGAGGAGGAAGGGTGGGGGAGAATTGGGAGGGGAGGGAAAGGGAGATGGAGAGAGAAACAAGGGGAAAAGGAAGAGGAAGGGGAAGGAAGGAAGAGGAGAGGAGGGGAAGTTGAGGAGATTAAGAAGGGAAGGGGAAGTTGGAAAGACAGTAGAAAGAGGAGTAAAAAGAGGATGTGGAGAGGAAGAAGAGGAAGGAGCCATAGGGATTGAGAAGGAGAAGGCGAGACAGGAAGAGAACTGCTATGTCCCTGCTTCATGCACAGAGGTGAGGGTGCCCGGAGCCTGGGACACCACGGACCACCCACGCACACTCCCTACATGCCCAGCATGGCAAGGTGGAAAACTCCCAGAACCGAGCCCCAGACACCAGTGCTCCAGCCCAGCTCCGCCCTTGAGTCGCTGTGAAGCAGGGCAGCAGGAAGTTTCTAGAATGAGTTTTGGCATCTGACAGATTGTGTCGCAGGCCACATGAGCTTGGGCAAATTACTTAACTTCTCCAAATGGCAGTTTCTCACCTTAAAAAAAATGGAGATAATAACTGTCTAGTGCAGTTGTGGAATTAAGTAAGATAATACATGTAAGGGCCTTAGTATGGTGCCTGATACACAGTAAGCACTCAATAAATAAATGATATTATTTCTTCTGTGTGAGTTGGTCATCATAGGACCTTTCTGAGATTCCATTTCCTCATCTGTAAAATAGGGGTAATCTCCACTTCCGATGATTTTAAAAAAGTGTCAGTATAACCATTCAATAACTGTTAGCTAGCCGGACATGGTGGCACATGCCTGTAATCCCAATACTAGGAGGCCAAGACAGGAGGATCACAGGTTTGTGGCCAGCCTCAGCAACTTAGCGAGGCCCTCTGCAATTTAGTGAGACCCTGTTTCAAAATTAAAAAATAAAATAGGGCTGGGGGCGTAGCTTGGAGGTAGAATGCCCCTGGGTTCAATCCCCAGTATCACACACACACACACACACACACACACACACACAAACCTGTTAGCTATTAAAGGTTTTTTTTTTTTTAGTAAAACTAAACTTTATGGAGTACCTGGTACTTTTTCAAAGCACATTCAAATTTTAGAAACCACCCTTCCATGCAGGTATCATCCTCATTTTACAATCAGGAAATCCCAGGCATTAAGAGGTAAATGAGTTTGCCTGCCCCTTGCTGGTAGGTGTTAGAACTTGGACTTAAGAGCGGGATGACAGGTGGTGGTATCACAACTAATTTGACACAGTTCAATGAACTTGGCGTTTCTGCCCCAAACCAACAGTTCTTTTTTTTTTTTACTTAAATTAAATGTATTCTTTAACTGACACATATAAACATTAAAAGCATGCATATTAATGGAGTACCACGTCCAACACTCATGATTTGTTCTGTGATTCTCTTGGGGGAAGGAAGCCATCCTGGGCTTTTGGGGACTCTTGTCACACACATCAGTGCCTGGGACATGCACAGCCAATCTGACGACTGGGTGAGCTTCTGGGGTTGGTCCAGCGTCTGGAACAAGACAAGCACTCCTTAAAAAAAAGTCACAGACTGAATTAACCAGTCAAGGCCAGACAAGGAGTGGCAGATGTCTCTCTACTGGTCACAGAAAGAAGCAGGTGATGTAGATGTTTTTCCTTGCTTGGTTTCTTAAGAGAGAAGCAGATTGAAGACATTTCACTCCCCCTTCAGATAAAAGATAAAATATCTTTATGCTTGTTTAAAGAAATTGCGTGTGTGTGTGTGATTGTGTGAATCACAAATAAGTGATTTCAAGAGAAGAAAGAGAAACTGAGAAATGAGAGAAAGGGAAAGAGGAGGATGAGGAACAAAAGTGGAGAGAGACACGAACCACAGAAAGAAGATGCTGAAAGACAGGAGAAGAGAGAAAAAGAATGCCTGAGGACAAGCGAGGCCAGAGAGACAGAGAGACAGAGAGACAGAGAAATAAACAGCCTGTGACAGAAAAGCTTCTGAGAGATGGGAGATGGACAGTGAGGCAGGGACACACAGAGGCAGAAAGGACCAGACACCAAAGGGGAGAGAGCGAGCGAGTCAGGGATGGAGCCTTCCTCCCTTTGTAGATTACAGAAATACAATATTGGTGTTTGCAAAGCTAGGAAAATTCTCTCTCTCTCTCTCCTTTCCTCCCTCCCTCCCTCCTTTTTGGAAGGGAGGGCTGAATCAGCTCTCTACATTCTAAAAAGGCTATGCTCAGCCAGCATTATTTGTAATATAGGTGTTTTAAATCAGAGCTAAAATTTGGCAGCATAAATGTTCTAGAAATCCTCATCTCATTATGAAAATAAAGAAATCTTAATTTTATATTCTGGGAATTAGAGTCATCCTATCTCATCTCTCAAAGAAATAGGTGTTTTTACTGTCATAAATCACTCCCATTGCTACTAACCTCTTAAAATATTGATAATTGTTTTTTGCCACGATGGTCCTGCTTCTGATATGGCCTCAATTTGGGTGGATTCAGTGTTTGTTCGATAAGCATTTATTATGCACCTACTAGGTGCAGGACATGGATTGAGCTGGGTTGGGAGCTCTGGGTAAACAGTGGATCTCACCTTGGCTAGATGCTGTGTAATCGTATCCCATGCAAGGGTGGATCAATACCTCTACCTCTCTCTAGATAGTTCACACAAGGCACATTTGCTTGTGTTCCCCAACTGTTCCCAAGGTCAGTCTGAGAAATGAGTTTCCTCAGGACAGAATGGAGCCTTGACCCAGGGCAAGCCTGTCCACCTGTCCTAATTTCCTTGGCCAGTGGTAAAAACAGACATTCTCTGAGGCCCTGGCATAAGCTCCATAACTATGTTGCTAGGAGAAGCAACTATGGAACATGGAGAGGAGAGTAGAATTTATGAAGATAGCTTTAATATGCATCGGCTCCACACAGAGAACTTTCCCTGTGTGGCAGTCACTTAAGGTGCCCCACCCATCCTGGAGGTCGTCTACTTTCACTTACACACAGCTTCTGACTTTGCTATGGTTTGGATCTGCAGTGTCCACCAAAATGTCATGTGTCCCCAATGGACCAATGACCAGAGATGAGGCTTTGGGAAAGTGATTGGATCATGAAGACTCTGACCCCATCATTGATATCTGAATGGACTACTGGGAGGCGGGACCTAGATAGAGGAAGTAGGTCACTGGGGGTGTACCCTGGCAGGGTTTATCTTATTCCTCCCCACCACCATCGCTTCCCAGCTGCCATGAGTTAAGCAGCTTTCCTCCACTACACTCTTCCACCATGATGTTCTGCTTCTCCTCAGGCCCAGAGCAATGGAGTCAGCCGACCATGGACAGACCTTCAAGACCATGATCCAAAATAAACTTTTCCTCCTCTAAGTTGTTCTTGTCAGGTATTTTAGTCACAGCGATGAAAAGCTGATGAACACATTTTTTCTGCCTGAGGATGCTCACAGGGTGAGTGTCTGGGAGACGGTGCTCCAGGAGAAAACTTCAAACAGTGAACACAGGAGTGGGGTCAATAAAAATCCCAGCACCATCACCTCTTCATTTGGAAAATTCCAAAGTAGGTTCTACACAGTTTCTCAGAGTCCCCAGTAGGACTTTAGTAACCCACAGTGGTAACTCACTCGTAAAACCACCCTTTATTGCTTTTAATCCTTCTGTGGTATCACTCTCCCATTCCTACTTGGAATCAACAACCACATATCTAAGTCCTTATTGCAGGGGGAAGCCCAAATATAAACCTCCTCACATTAGCCCATTCAGGCTTCACAACAACCCTGTAGAGATAAGCTTCATTCATTACGCAGCATGAGAATGTGCTTCTCAAATACCTACTCTGTGCCAAGGACAGGGCACTGGGAGCACACCGTGGCCTCTGTCACATAAGGAAGAGTTTATATTCTGGACTGAAAGAAGAAGATACTAAACCAACAATCACACAAATAACGTTGTGATTGTGGCAAGCACTACAAGGAAGAGATACCTGGGGCTCTGAGAATATAAAATGGGCCTGTTTGCCCTAGTCCAGAAGGTCAGGAGTACCCTCTCTTTGGAAGTGACACTTCAGTTGACAGCAGAAGGAAGAATCTAATTTAACTAAGCAATAGAGTAAGGAAACATATTTATAGAAATAAGAACAATTTAAATAAATGATAAAACTAAGGCAAACCAAGGTTATGTCACACACATACCAAGAGGTTGGAAGAGGGTTTGACTCCAGATCCGATGCCCGAGTCCAAGCACTTCATGCAGTACTCAACATCTGGAGCAGAGATGGATGTTTGGAGTGGGGAGGTGACTTGTTGCTCTCATCATTTTGTTATAAAAGGATTAACCACAAGCTTCCTTTAAGTATAAAAGTCCCATAGGGCTTTTAACAACCAACTCAATCACAAAAGAGGGGATTATAAATTTATGTAAATGTACCTGTCAGGTGTAAAGGGGATGTGGCTGAAGGTGTATAAAGTGACTTTTCTGGAATCACTGAGAGGCTGAGCATCTTCCCAAGCCTATTCCACAGCTTCTAGCTCCCAGATAGCAGCAGTCTTTGCAAGAAGACCTGGGGAGGAGAGTGGGGTTTTCCCGGGGTCTGATTCATGAGAGAGAGGGCTCTATGAGTATCCAGGGCCATAGGACTTCCTTTCCTTTCAATGCAGAGACTCAAAGAGTACATTATTAAGAGAAGCTAACACTCTGGAATGGGGGAGAGTAAGGATTATTTTTCTTTCTGCTTAGTACGTAACCCATACTCCCATGGTTAAAAGGAAAAAACAAACAAAAAATTAACTATGGAACTATCAAAGAGCATACATGTAAGGAAGCCTTGATAAACTTTATTCCAGAGAGTAATGGGTGAGTAGAAGGCAACGATGGCTTCCAGACATGAAGATAGGGACCCTGTCTTGATGAAAATGGGTGGATAAGCAGGTCTGCCGTAGACAGAGAGCATTTTCAGGAATAGGAGAAAACAGACAAACTTAAAATGACAGGGTGATAAGGCAGGAAACATGGGAATATGGAAGAACCCCCAAAACAAAGACAAATCTCAGGGTCCCATTCTAGAATTTTGCTGAGTAGCCAGCAGAGGAAATAGAGCTACAAAATAGAGAAGTTTGTGGTTATACACACACACACGCACATGCGCGCGCGCACACACACACACACACACACACACACACACACATTTATGTATACACATATATAATACAGCCTTTTGGTTCTTGAACTTTGGGGTCTATCTGGAGTTTAATTAAAAAATGATCAAAAGCCAGGCATGGTGGCACACACTTGTAATCCCAGTGCTTGGGAGGCTGAGACAGGAGGATTGCAGGTTCGTGGCCAGCCTCAGCTACTTAGTGAGGCTCTCCACAACTTAGTGAGACCCTGTTTCAAAATAAAGAATAAAAAATTGGGCTGGGAATGTAGCTCGAAGGTAGAATGCCCCTGGGTTCAATCCCCAGTACCACACACACACACACACACACACACACACGAAAAGATCAACTCAATTTGGAGTTTTGTAACAAGAACTTAGACTCTTTACTTTTTGCCTGCAAATGTCCAGTTTGTGTCTAAAAGCAGGATTAAAGACTTGGCATCTCTGCCTCCATGTTGCATCTGTCTCCTTTGCTCTGAGTCGCCCTGGATTCTAGAAACAACAGGTCTGATGGGTAAACACCTTGTGATGAGTGGAAGCTTCCTCCAAGGTAACAGCAATTCTCTCATCACTGACAAGGCCCCACCTGACCAATCCTGAGATAGTGATGGGCCAGGCCACACCTGATCAAGATCACCTACTTGGGTAGTTGTGAAAATCCTCCAGCTATATAGATCCCCAACCCTTGCCCTCATTCCCCTTTCTATAAAACGTCAAAGTCATTGTCAGCCCCTCAAAGACAGGATAAGGACATGAGTCCCCTTGTCTTCCTGCTGTAGATACACTGATTAAAGTTCCTTTAATCACTACCTTTTCTGTTGGTTTGGGGGCAAGTGCCTATGACCTGATTTATTGGATCCCCAGAGTCAGGCCTCCAGCGTAGGACTCTGGTAACAGTTACAGCCCAGCTTGCTCCCAGATCAAATTCTGAAAGAGAGTGATCAACCTCTTGGGAAGTCATGAGTTCAGATGAAATGTAAAAAGATACATCCTTGGTCCTCTTTGAAACCAGAGGTTCATGTAATCTACTTATAACTGTGTCCCATGCCCAGCTCAACTCAGGTCATAATGAAATCTGAATTTCACCTAACAGAGAAAATGACTTGTGCACTCTGCAAAATTAAATAAATAAACACAAAAGCAAAATTTATACTTCATTGTCCATTGTCTTTATGTGCAATTCCTGGTGCACGCATGTGTGCACACATGCACGCGCGCACACACACACACACACACACACACACACAAATGTTACAAGACATGAAAAAGCAGGCAAGCGTGACCCATAATCAAGAGAAAAACAATCAGTAGAAACAGACTCACAGAAGACAAATTATTGGAATTGACAATCAATAGCTTTAAAATAACTACTATAAACACGTTAGGGAATTCACAGGAAAGAAATGAATAAAATGCACAAAGAGAAGTAGAATATCAAGAAAGAAATAAAAATTCTTAAAAATAGTTAAAGAACCAAATGGAAATTGCAGATCTGAAAATTTATTTATTTGAAACAGAAAGTGAAAGGTCATATGTTTTCTCTCATATGCAGAAGCTAGGGAGTAATCGGGATACAAGAGGGACTTTAAACAATGAAGGAGAAACCCCAGTGGAGCAAGAGAGGTGGTCAAGGGAAGGGTGATGGGGAAAGGGAGAATTAATGAAAGAAACACTTGCATTGACATTATGTACATATGTGAGAATACCAAGGCTAATCTCAATATCATGATTGTGGAAAGGGAGGGAGTAGGGCGGTATCAGGGGTGGGGGGGGACACTCACCATGTATGTCACTATCACTTTGAACTACATTATGATGTAAGACTACAATGCACCAATAAAAGTATATTTAAAAAGGAAATCAAAATTTTTATTTTATAGACCTAACAGCAGATTGAACACAACAGAAGTAAAAACAATAGTAAGCATAAAATCAGGTCAGTAGGAATTACCCAAGCTAAAACACAGAGGGGAAAAGGTGGAACAGAACTTTAGTTATAGCTGGGATAATATAAAATGATCTAACATATATGTAAGTATACTCCCAGGGGTAGAGGAGAGAGAGAATATGGAAAGGTATATGATATGAAAAGATAAATAGCTTTTTTCAAATTTTGATTTCTAAAATCTACCAGAGATCCATGAAGTTCAGCCAATCCCAAATGAGATAAATGTAATGAAAACTACATTTAAGTACATCATAATGAAAATCAAAAGGAAAAAAGAGAATGTTTCAATTATTTCTGTGAGAAAACACGGAGAGAGAGGGTTTCTGATGACTTTTCATCAGAAACTATGAAAGGTGAGAAGATATTGGAATGACATCTTTTAAGTGCGAAGCAGGGGGGAAAATGTCAAATTAACTCTGTAGGAAAAATTTCCTTCCAAAATAAATGAGAAGTAAAAATACTGTGATATAAACAAAAGTTAAAAGCCGGGCGTGGTGGCGCACGCTTGTAATCCCAGTACTTGGGAGGCTGAGACCGGAGGATCTGGGTTCGCGGCCAGCCTCAGCTACTTAGTGAGGCCCTCCGCAACTTAGTGAGACCCTGTTTCAAAATAAAAATTAAAAAATAGGGCTGCGGGTGTAGCCCAGAGGTAGAATGTCCCTGGGTTCAATCCTCGGTACCGCCAAAAAAAAAAACAGTTAAGAAAATTCATCACTGACAAATCTACATTACCAGAAAGGTAGTTTTCATTTTCTTTCTTTTTTTTTTTGCGGTACCAGGGATTGAACGCAGGGGTGTTCTACCTCCACGCTACGCCCCCGGCCCTATTTTTTATACTTTATTTTGAGACCGGGTCTCACGAAGTTGCAGAGGGCCTCACTAAGTAGAGAGAGAGAGAGAGACAGGGAGAGAGAGAGAGAGAGAGAGAGAGAGAG